>OX451738.1:1005997552-1006217741 GCA_948472305.1 Vicia faba
GGTCTTCAACGTAGTATATCGTTGAGATTGTAGAACTCGTCCACACTATGACGGGGGGAAACATCTTCATCAAGATCTAGGAACTGTCTGGTCTTCAACATAGTATACCGTTGAGATTGTAGAACTCGTCCACACTATGACGGAGGAAAACATCTTCATTAAGATCTAGGAACTGTCTGGTCTTCAACGTAGTATACCGTTGAGATTGTAGAACTCGTCCACACTATGATGGAGGAAAACATCTTCATCAAGATCTAGGAACTGTCTGGTCTTCAACGTAGTATATCGTTGAGATTGTAGAACTCGTCCACGCTATGACAGAGGGAAACATCTTCATCAAGATCTAGGAACTGTCTGGTCTTCAACGTAGTATACCGTTGAGATTGTAGAACTCGTCCACACTATGACGGGGGGAACATCTTCATCAAGATCTAGGAACTGTCTGGTCTTCGACGTAGTATACCGTTGAGATTGTAGAACTCGTCCACACTATGACGGAGGGAAACATCTTCATCAAGATCTAGGAACTGTCTGGTCTTCAACGTAGTATACCATTGAGATTGTAGAACTCGTCCACACTATGACGGAGGGAAACATCTTCATCGAGATCTATGAATTGTCTGGTCTTCAACGTAGTATATCGTTGAGATTGTAGAACTCGACCATACTATGACGGAGGAAAATTGTCGAGATTGAGAACCTTATCTGAAATTCAACAGAGGATAATTCAGTTGAGATTTAAGAACCGGTCAGGTCTTCGACATAGGTGAGAACTTAATTGCATCCTTCCTGAAAGGTAAAGGTCAGTCATATGCAATGCATGATATAGATCAAGCAATGATGTTCTCAAAATAAATGAGATTGTGTTGTATGATGCGTATGTGCATGTATCATGATGTATGGAAATGTAATGTTTTAGATGGGGAAAATGAATCCCGGATAGCTGCTGGAGAATAGAGTTGAATTCTTCGTTTCCGTTGGGGATCGCGAACGAAGATGATTGTGAGAATAAACCTGCAGGAGAGGATAACTATGTTGGGGACATACTGATGAGGAAATTACTCTGTGGGGAAGAGATGCTCTGCTGAGGATTCCACTGATAAATTCTGTTGGGGATGAATTAACGTTGCTGGTGATACTGAATCCCGTTGGGGATTGAATTCCGTTTGTGAAATGAAAGAACTCCGTGGGGATGATCTTTCAGTTGCGGCTTCATTGGGGATATCATGTTAGACTCTTGCAGGGATAATCATTTGAGCTTTGTTGGGGACAATCTTCCTTTGAACTTGGCTGGGGATATTCATTTTTATATTCCGCCGGGGACGAACTTCCAGAGTCTACTGGGGATGATTCTTCAACTCCATTGGCGAAGCTTTTTCAGACTGCGCTGGGAAAATTTTAACTCCGCTGGGGATATCTTGTATTCTGCCGGGGAATATTAAGACTGTCGGGGATATTTAAGCCTTTTCAGTGTTGAGGGTAGATAAACTCTTCTATTACTGATTCCCTTACAGTTGCAAGTCTCAGCTGGGGAGAGCTATCATTATTGTCTTACTCTACGGGGAGTGAAAGTATCTTAGCCATATTCTTCAGCTGAATTTACCTTGTACCTGGTGGACAGAGCAACTATACAACTTCGACAATTCTAATTTTGCCCCTGTTTCTGATATTACCAGTAATCATATTTTTGTTTCGCATGCAAATATTTATGAGCAGCAATTAATTTCAAGTGCATATATCAAAAATGAACATTGGACGTTCTTTTCCAAACAAAACAGATAAAGGAAAAACAGTTTGAAATTTCTTTGAAAATGAATTGTATTGATTTTGAAGTTTGGCCTATAAATAGGCATTTTTTGTACAAGACGCTGACGTTCTAGTAGGAGAACACCGCCGAACAAATAGAATTTACACAATTTGTGAAAAACTACACAAAACAGCTATGTGAATAATCCCACTGGGTTTCAACTCTGCTATTGCCTTTATGTCCTCAATCATCTCATCACTTTGCTACTTGGTCGAAGGTAGATCGGATTGATTGGTGCCGTCTGAGCTTGATAGTTGATACTGAAGTCAGGATGCAAGGTGATCCAATGAGACATAGTATTACGCTTTGATCCCTAATTTTTTCCTGGACCGCCCTTTCGGGTTTCCAGTCCACCGGGATACCCTTTTTTGCTCAAGTCACCTTTTCAGGTTTTCGACTTGCCAGGTGTACATTTTTTTTTTCATCCCTTATTTTTGCCCGAACCCTTTTGGTTCACCGGGAAGCCCTTATTTTTGCCTAGGTCAGTCAACCTAGCGGGTCTTTGATTATGCGTAGTATCTTTTCACTATGTCTGCATTGACGGGGTGAGGAAGGTCGTCACCATCCATGGTGGTTAGAATCATAGCTCCTCCTGAGAAAATGTTCTTAACCACAAATGGCCCTTCGTAAGTAGGGGTCCATTTGCCCTTGGGATCACCTTGAGGTAAGATAATGCGCTTGATCACCAGATCCCCAACTTGATACTCTTATCGTCTAACTTTCTTGTTAAATTCCTTAATCATCCGTTTTTGATACGTCTGGCCATGACAAATAGCAGTAAGTCTCTTTTCATCGATTAAATTCAGCTGATCAAGTCGGGTCTGAATCTAGTCATCTTCGCTCAAACCTGCATCCTTCATAATCCGAAGAGAGGGTATCTGAACTTCAATGGGCAAGATGGACTCCATGCCATATACCAAGGAATAGGGTGTTGCCCCTGTTGACGTCAGTGCTGAGGTACGGTACCCATGAAGAGAAAATGGTAACATCTTGTGCCAGTCTTTGTATGTCACTGTCATCTTCTGCACGATCTTCTTAATGTTCTTATTGGACGCTTCTACATCCCCATTCATCTTCGGCCGATAAGGAGAAGAGTTGTGATGCTTTATCTTGAACTGCTTGTAGAGCTCAGTGATCATCTTATTATTGAGATTCGTACCACTGTCCGGAATGATCCTCCTTGGTACGCCGTATCGACAG
Source organism: Vicia faba (assembly GCA_948472305.1). Classification (NCBI taxonomy): domain Eukaryota; kingdom Viridiplantae; phylum Streptophyta; class Magnoliopsida; order Fabales; family Fabaceae; genus Vicia; species Vicia faba. The sequence continues at coordinate 1,006,000,560 of OX451738.1, forward strand.
ATCAAATTGTGCCAAATGAACCATGCTACGACGTTCTTGGTTACTTTAGCAAAGGAAGCTGCTTCAACCCACTTCGTAAAGTAATCAATTGCTACCAGGATGAAACAATGCCCGTTGGATGTTGTAGGTCTGATCTCGTCGATCATATCAATGCCCCACATTGCAAAAGGCCAAGGTGCCGTCAAGACGTTCATAGGTACTGGAGGTATGTGCATCTTATCAGTATAGACTTGGCACTTGTGACAGGTCCGAGAATGTTGATAACAGTCGGCTTCCATAGTGGACCAATAATATCCTGCCCGTAGGATTTTCTTTTCCATGGTATGTCCACTGGAGTGAGTCCTGAAAGTACCTTCATGTAAATATGCCATGATCCTTTCCGCTTCATTCTAATCCACACAACGTAGTAAGGTCGAATCATGGTTACGCTTGTAGAGAATGTCATTGCTGATGAAGAACTTCTCCGCGAACCTCCTCATAAACTTCTTATCATTAACAGATGCACCCTCGGGGTACTCCCGAGCCTCGAGATACCTCTTCACCTCATGAAACCAGGGTTTATCTACTACCTCTTCAGTCTCAATCTCACAGCAATGTGCAGGTTCATCCACCCTTTCAATGATAATCATGGGAGCTTCATTGTCCCCATTGACTTTGAACATAGAATACATTGTAGCTAGCGCGTCCGCCAACTGATTCTCCTCTCTAGGGAAGTGTTCAAAGGTTATCTCCTCGAAGTGAGGAAGCAACGTCAGTACATACTATTTGTAAGGAATAAGATTTGGGTGCTTCGTATCCCACTCGCCTTTGATCTGACTGATCACTAGAGCGGAATCTCCGAAGACACTCAAGAACTTAATCCTTAGGTCAATTGCTGCTCGAAGACCCATAATGCACGCTTCATACTCCGCCATATTGTTGGTGCAATTGAAACATAGTCGGGCGGTGAATGGAGTATGAGAGCCTTTAGGAGATATGATCATGGCGCCAATGCCATTACCCAAAGCGTTTAAAGATCCATCAAAGTACATAGACCATCGGGATCCTTCCTCAGGTCCTTCATCTGGTCCATGTGTCTCACAGTCAGTTACTATCATGATATTCTCATCCGGAAATTCAAAGTTCATAGACTGGTAATCATCCACTGCCTGATGTGCCAAGTGGTCTTCCAACACACTTCCCTTGATTGCCTTTTGAGTCGTGTATTGGATGTCATACTCAGTCAAAATCATCTGCCATCTTGTTATTCTTCCGGACAAGGCAGGCTTCTCGAAGATATACTTGATTGGATCCATCTTTGATATCAGTAAAGTAGTGTGAGTCAGCATATACTGTCTCAGTCGGCGAGCAGCCCATGCCAAAGCGCAGCAAGTTTTCTCGAGCAACGAGTATCGAGTCTCGCAGTCGGTAAACTTTTTGCTAAGGTAATAAATAGCATGCTCTTTTCGGCCAGACTCGTCATGTTGCCCCAGCACACACCCCATTGAGTTGTCGAGTACTGTCAAGTATAAGATCAAAGGTCTCCCTTCAACTGGAGGCATCAGAATGGGTGGCTCTTGGAGATACTCTTTGATCCTTTCAAAAGCTGCCTGACATTCATCATTCCATCGTACCACTTGATCTTTCTTCAGTAATTTGAAGATTGGTTCACAAGTAGCGGTCAGGTGCGAGATGAATCGGGCAATATAGTTCAAATGTCCCAGAAAGCCTCTGACTTCTTTTTCTGTTCTGGGAGCTGGCATTTCCTGTATAGCCTTCACCTTTGCAGGATCCACTTGAATACCTTTGTCACTTACGATGAAACCCAGCAGCTTACTAGATCTCACCCCGAAGGTGCACTTGTTCGGGTTTAACCTCAGCTTGTACAATTTCAACCTGTCAAATAACTTCTGAAGGTGGTCAAGATGCTCTTCCTCCATTTGGGATCTTGCAATCATGTCGTCGACGTATACCTCAATCTCATGATGGATCATATCATGGAACAAATCAACCATGGCACGCTGATACGTTGCCCCGACATTTTTCAATCCAAAAGGCATGACTTTGTAGCAAAAGGTACCCCATTGAGTAACAAAGGTTGTCTTCTCCATGTCTTCAGGAGCCATTTTAATCTGATTATAACTGGAGAGACCATCCATAAAGGAGAATACCTTATGTTGTGCGGTGTTGTCAACCCGAGCATCGATGTGAGGTAGAGGGAAATCATCCTTGGGGCTCGCCCTGTTCAGATCCCTGTAATCGACACACATTCGAACCTTACAATCTTTCTTCGGCACAGGAACCACGTTGGCCACCCACTGAGGGTAAGAAGTAACTGCTAAAAAACCGGTGTCAAATTGTTTCATAACTTCAGCCTTGATTTTCTCATACATATCTGGGCGCATTCGGCGGACCTTCTGTTTCACTGGAGGACAGTCTTCCTTGGTAGGAAATCGGTGAACCACAATATCAGTATCCAACCCAGGCATATCTTCATAAGACCAGGCAAAGATCTCAACATAGTCACGCAGCATCTGAATCAACCGTTGCTTCACACTAAGCTTCAGATTTGCACCGATCTTAACGTCTTTCTTGTCGATCTTCGTACCCAGATTTACCATTTCCATGGGCTCTTCATGCGGCTGAATAACCCTCTCTTCCTGAAGTAACAGTCTAGCAAGTTCAATAGGCACTTCGCAATCATCTTCACCTTCGTCTTCGGCTAAGTTGATCGGACTTTCGAAGTCATAACTGGCAGTAGCAGAGTCGTTACCAGTGAGATCTGGAGTGGATGAAGACCTGTATATGTGAGTGTGTGTAAAATAGTTGTTTTGCAATATGTAATAAAAGAAAAACAAGGAGCGCAAAATTTGAAATGCAAGAAACGTCCAATGCTTTTATTAATGATATATGAAAATGACACACATAAAGCCCTCACAAATGAAGCCACAGTGCCCCGGGTAAGACACCGGGTGTGATATGGTGGGAGAACTGACTTGAAGTTTTGCTTTTGTGTTCGCAAATGTTTCGATTTAGCAAGAGTCGCCACCGACTTTTTATTTTATCCTAAGGAAAGGTCAAAAAGCACAGGAAAGACCTTTGAGATGTTTTCTTGGGTTCGGGGAGTAGATTATGAAAAGGGAAGGTGCAAGCACCCTTTTCATCCATGGTTATCCATGGGCTCTTAGTTACTTGTTTAGATCACTTGCTTTGCTTTTCCAATTGTTTGAAATGGTGCTTTGTGTGTGGTTTTGAAAGATGTTTTGAAAAGAGGCCATCGTTGTGGCAACCTTTGTAATGATTCTTGTTTGAATATATACAAAGATGTTTTTTCTTTTTGAAAATATTTGAAAGTTTGATTTGGGAAAATGTTTTAAAATTGTGTTGTGAAGTGTGTTTGAAAATAGCAAGGATATTTTGCAAGCTTTTTGATCAAGTAACTAAGAGTTATATACCCTATTTTACTCAAAGATCTTTCCTAATGTTTTTAACCCTTTTGACAGTGTTGTTTCACCGTTGCATTTGGTGAACAACCTTGTGTTAGGATGTTAAATGGGACAGGCGCGGGTCATTGTATATACCATGATAGCAATTGTGTTAAGCATCTTTGGCAAATTTTTAAGGGACTTGATCATTTTTGTTTAGGCAACCAAGATAGCGTCATCGAGGGACTATGATCTTTTGTTTTGTTTTTGTTTTGCCAAAGTACTCAACATGCATAACATGGCCCATTTTTGAAGGCAACAAGTGGATTGTAACCCTAGGGGTGCAAGTGTGCATTGTGTTTGATTTTCATGCATATTTGTCTTTGATTAGGTCAAGCTATTTGTTGATTTGGATTTTTGCATACAAACCCTAATTCTCTAATCATGGCATAATTGAAAGCGTAAAGTGCGAGAATTAAAATTCTAAGCTATTACAACATGATTATGGGGATGGGGGTACAATTTTGAATGAGGGGTATTTGACAAAATATAAACCCTAATTTACTATTACATCCAAATTGAATCACAATGCATAAATATTTAAATGGACAAAATTTAAATAAACAAAATCAATAAATATCAAATAATATGTATTATGCAAAAAGGTTTTTGTTTGTTTATGTATGTAAAAGTATTTTTAATGTAAAAATAAAGGAATAAAAGATTTATTTTATTTGTTCTAAGGGTAAAACCCTAATTTCTTTAAGAAAATAAATACATTATATTATTTATATACAATAAAATATATTAATATATAATATATACTTATAAAAACAGAGTATTTTTTAGTATAAATAAAAATAAAAGTAAAATGTAATATTCTGTATTTTTTTTTATTCTAGAGTATTTAATAAAATAAAAAGCATATATTTATATATGTATATTAATCCAATTAAATATGTACAATATAAAATAAAATAAAATATGTACAAAAATAAAATATATTTAAGAAAATATTTTTAGTATGAATAAAAATAAACAAAATAAAAGTATAAAATATATATATTTTTCAAGTCTTAATAAATAATATAAAAGTATTTAAATGCCTTTTATGTTAGAAAAATTAAAATAAAATGCCAAATAAATGTGAAAAAATTATGGAAATATTTTTGAGGATTTTTTATGTTTGGAAATAAATAAACAACATCAAAAATGAAAACAAAAATGCAAAAATATGAAAATACAAGACATTGGGCCAAGGGGTGCAAACATGAAAATGGGAGGTGTCAAAAGCAAGCCAGCCCAAGCCCAGCCCAAGCCAGCTTCATCTTCAACCTCCAGATTTGAAAAACGCGCGTGCCTGTACAAACTTGGGACATCCTGCATATGTGCTCTATTGCAAAAACTCACAACATCAAACTTGTAGAGAATTTCAAGACGATTCCAACCATATAAACAACTTGTTCTAACTCTCATAGACCAGAGAGAATTTCTCTGGCCCTAAAATCTGCCCTAGTTTTTTCAGCATATTCATGGATGAAATTCTCCTAGCACACTTAATATAAATGAAAACTGAGCATATGTACAGCTTCATGGAAATGAACACTACATTTTTTATTCACAAACCTAAGGCTAAATGTTCCTAAATAGAGAGATAGAAAGTGGAGAAAAACCTATTTCAGTTGGATTCGTGTAGGGCAATGTAGTGTCTTTCAGCAAGGCTTGAGATGTCTGGTAGCTTTCCTGAACTTCACTTGAACTTCTCCAATAGCTAGCTCGCCTTGAATGTCCTTGAATCAGCCTATAGAACTCAACCTGCACAAGCTCAAAATGAAAATGGTGAACACTGTAAATGGAGTTACAGTTGGTATTTGAGGTTTGGGATAGCTTGAGTGAGTTGAATGGAAGGTGTTTGAAGCAACTTGGGGCAAAACGCACGAGCCAAATGAGCTATGGAACTCAAGTTGCAGAACTTGCCCTGTTTTGCCAAAGGAATGTGATTTCTGGTTATGGGGTGTTTTTAGGCTCAAGCAATCGTGTTTCTAGCTCAAAGGGGTGTGAGAAAGATGTTCAAACTGTTTGTGTAAGTTAACATTGACTGGTTTTCAAGTTCTAAGGTTTTTGACAAGTTTCTTATTTTTGAAGTAAGAAAGTGGAAGTGAAGTTACAGGCCTGTACAGGCTATCAAATATGCTTGCATACATTGCTCTTGGACCCTCTGATTTATGGATTGTTTTGCTGCAAGAGATCTTGGACCAATGCTCAAGGATTGTTGGTTTGACATAAAGCATACTTAGGCAAAAATGGAAATTTGCCTTTTTCTACTTAGGGCTTGGTTTTGTATACAATGTCCAAATGATCAAAACAAAAGCTTAGACTGATGGATTTGCAATTAATTATGGAGTGTGAAGTGGTTTAGAGGCCTGCAAACTAGTGTAAGGCATGCTGATTTGAAAATGAAACTTGTATGAACATGAATATGCCATGGATGAAAAGTGAGTTTTTGCCAACTTCAAGCCTTCGATTCTCCCTAACCACAAATGTGTTTGAGGAGTTCTTGGACAATTTGGAAAGCTTGCAACATTCTATGTAATCCATCTTTGAAATGTAACTTGATACTCCAAGTGGAACTATGTGAAAAATGGCCAAGAAGATAGGTCAAAATCCTGCCTAAACTAGGGCAAAATTTCACTAAGTTAAAAGTTTTAGGTACCCTTGTTCCAAAAATCATAACTTGAGATTCAAGCTTCTTTTGAGAAAACTTTGTGAATCAAAGTTGTATACTTTGTGGAGGACTACAACTTTAATGTTGTAGGTTTTGTTTGAATCCATTTGCATCATGGTGAAAATGTGGGGCAAAGGTTAGGAAAAATTAAGAAAATTTCGTAACTTAGAAAAATTCTAAGTTATGAAATTTTTCAATTTCAAACCCTAATTTGCAATTTTGGGTTTCTTGATGAAAACGTTTCATAATTTTACACATCTTGATGAAAAATGACCCTTGGCACTTGATTTTGACCAAAAAGTCAAAGTTTGACTTTTCAGTGTACAGTCAAGTTTTGATCAGTTGACTAAAAAATTCATCTGTCAATCTCAAGCATTTGAGATCTTTTGAACTTGTTGAATAAGTAAAGATGATTTCATTGAGTCCTTGAGTCCATGGTTGAACCTAATTTGCTATTGGCCAGGTCAAAAAAGTCAAAAATTGCCTTTGTAAAGTCAAAACCCTAAAAATGACCATTTTGCCCTTTTGGTGATCTGATCAAATTTCTTGTGGAGTTATGGTCCAAACTTGATCCAATGGTTCATATGAGTTAATAATGTGGATGTGGGTCAAAATGCATGAGGTTTGACTGTAAATTGACCATAGTTGACTTTTCCCCAATACAACTGATTTCTAGGTCAACTGTCCAATTGACTAAGCAAAACTCTGATTCAAGGCTTGAAACTTGGTATGGACAAACTTATGAGTCCAATATGAAGTATGAAAGTCAATTTGAGCATTGAAGGTTCAAAAATCCTTGTGCAAACTCAAACCCTAGTTTAGGTCATCAGTGCAAAGAGATGTCTTGAGCAGAGCAAACCCTAGCTTGATCTTGAGTTCAAAGAGCCTTGTGATGAGAAATGTTGATAAGATGAGAGGGCAAATTTTGGGGTACAACACCGGGACATAGAGTTTAAAACATTGTCTATTACAAATTCAAAACAAAAGGTCTCATTACTGGGTAACAAAAGAAATTGGGATGAAGTCCTTTGTTGTCCAATTGCTTAGTCCACCGTCGATCGTTGGGTAGATCCAACTGTCAAACTCAGACTCTTCAACATCGTCTTCGATGGCATTCACTCCTGAATTGCTGATGAACAAGGGAGGTCTTCCGATCCGTTCATTCCAAACAGCCTTTTGAGCTTCTGCAGTGAAACCCAAACCAAACTTGTTAGTCTTCTGTGCAAAATCAGGGAGTTGGCCCTAATTTGCACACCCACCTTTCTCGAGAACAGCCCGGGCATCCTTGAAGGATGTCATCTTCAACGGAGAATCTTCAACAACAGTTTCAATTGATGCCAGCGTCTGGGGAACCTCTTCAAAATGCTGAAATGGGGTTTCAATGAACTCCCCATCCATCTCTACATATCGGAAAGAGTTAAGGTGGCTCACCATGTACTCCTCTTCTCCTTGTAATGTCACAATTTTCCCTTTGACCGGGTACTTTAACTTCTGGTGGAGCGTTGAGGTTACTGCCCCAGCTTTGTGGATCCACGGACGACCCAGCAAACATGAATAAGATGGCCGAATGTCCATCACATAGAATGTAGATGCAAAAACCTGAGAACCAACCTTGATCCGAATATCCACTTCACCGTGTACCATTCTTTTTAACCCATCAAAGGCCCTGACAACAATGTTACTTGGTTTCAGCTCCAACCCTTCACAGTCTAACTGGTCTAGAGCTTTCTTAGGCAAACCGTTCAATGAGGAACCAGTATCCACCAATACATGAGCAAGAGTGGTGCCCCTGCATTCAATGGGGACATGCAGGGCATCATTGTGATTCTTACCCTTAACAGTCAAGTCGGCGTCAGAGAAACCCAACCCATTATCAGCAGTCAGACTAGCCACACAATCTTTAAACTGATCAGCTGATGTTTCTTGAGGTACGTGTGCAGTCTTCAGGAATGCAATCAAAGCCTTAGCATGGGCTTCTGAGCATAGCAACAATGACAACATATAGATTTTGGATGGGGTTTGCCCCAGCTGCTCGACTACATTGTAGTCGCTCTTTTTGATGATTTTCAAAATTTCTTCCATCTCTTGTCTAGAGCCTTCAACAGTAATTGTCTTCGGTGCCTCCGTCCGGGCAGGCTCATCAGTGGTCCCTTTGCCCCGAGTGTTAGATGACTCGGCAACAGGGGTAAGAATGGGAACTTGAACAGGAATAGCAGCATGTACACTGGCATATGTAATAACAACAGGTTTTCCGGGTAGTTAGTGGAGAGATATCAGGGGAGAAAAGTCTTCCGCTGCGGATGACTTTGGCAGGTCCAACAATGTTACTAATGTCAGTATCAGCATCCAAATCTTGCTTAACTCCGTGAAAATAAACATCAACCCCGTAGTGCCAAGGGACGGCTTTATCAGATGTATAGGGGATAGGCCCTGGAACAGTGATGATCAACGGCGCGATTCTTGGAACATATGTAATTCTAACAGGCTTTCTCGAGGAAGCCTTGGAAGAATTGTCGAAAATGGTGATGATAGAAACTTCTTCAATAGGAACCAAAGGAACAACAGTCTTCTCAAACAGAATTTCTTTATTATCCATCAGGCGTTGGACACCTTTTTCTATTACAGCTTGGGTATCCTTGAGGGAAGCCATTTTCATTGGAGGTTCTTCAACAGTAACTTCAGTCGACGCCAGAGTCTGGGGGACTTCTTCAAAATTCTGACACGGGGTTTCGATGAACTCCCCATCCATCTCCATATACCGAAAAGAGTTAAGGTGACTCACCATGTACTCATCTTCTCCTCGTACCGTAACAATCTTCCCCTTCACTGGATATTTCAACATCTGATGGAGCATAAAAGTCACTGCCCCAGCTTTATGAATCCACGGGCGACCTAGCAAGCAAGAATAAGACGGTCGAATGTCCATCACATAGAATGTAGATGCAAAAGTCTGAGAGACAACTTTAACAGGGACATCCACCTCCCCGTGCACCATCCTTTTGGACCCGTCAAAGGCCCTAACCAAAATATTACTTGGCTTCAGAACCAACCCTTCACAGTCCAACCGGTCTAACGCTTTCTTAGGTAAAACATTTAATGAGGACCCAGTATCCACCAGTACGTGGGCCAGAGTAGTGCCCCTGCACTCGATCGAAACATGCAGAGCGTCATTGTGATTTCTTCCTTTGGCAGTCAGATCTGCGTCAGAGAAACCCAACCTGTTGTCAGCGGTCAAACTAGCCACACAGTCTTTGAATTGATCAGCAGATGTTTCCTGCGGCACAAGCGCAGTTTTAAGGAAAGCAATTAAAGCCTTTTCATGAGCTTCCGAGCACAACAATAAATATAACATGGAGATCTTCGACGGGGTCTGCCCCAGCTGCTCGACTACGTTGTAGTCGCTCTTCTTGATAATCTTCAGAACTTCCTCTATCTCCTTCTTAGAGGTTTCTACAATAATCTTCTTAGGTGCCTCCATTTGGGCAGGATCACCTGTGATCTCTTTTCCCTAAGCGTCAGATGATTCAAAGACAGGGGTGATAATTGGAATATGAACCGGGGCAGTAGCTGATGTACTGGTAGATGGAATGGCAATAGGCTTTTGAATAGTTGGAGGGGAAATCTCAGGAGAGAAGAGTCTTCCGCTTTGTGTGACCTTGCTAGCCCCGACAATATTGCTAACATTAGTATCAGCTTCTTCAACCTTCAAGTATTGTTTGATCCCATGATAATACACATCGGCCCCATAGTGCCACGGGATAGCCTTATCCAAAGTGTAAGGGATAGGATCAGGAATAGTAATGATTAATGGAGCAACTCTTGGAATAGATGTAATCCTAACAGGCTTTCTCGAGGAAGCCTTGGAAGTATTGGAAGAAATGGTTATGATGGAAACATCTTCAACAGGAATCAACAGAATCAAAGTTTTCTCAAACATGATCTCTTTGTTATCCATCAGGCGTTGAACACCTGACTTCAATAAATGGCAACCAGCATGCAGGATTGAACATAGGTGGCAACTGTCGCCACAGCCCGGAAATAATCCGTCCGATAATAGATTCTTTTTTACTGTCATCAACAGAGTAGAAATGTCTTCCATAAAGGTCACAAATGAATCATCGTCAACAACATTTACTCCATTCTTGGGCATAGGAGCAGTCATAATGTTAGGCTTTTCTGGTGCGTCAAACTCGATCTCTTTAGCTTCAATCAAATCATGCATCTTATTCCTCAAGGCCCAGCATTTGTTTGTATCATGCCCTGGGCTATCAGAGTGATAGGCGCAGCGGGCGTTTGGATTATACAGCGGAAATATGGTGCTGGGATTCTTTGGGGCTTCCCTCAGACTTACCAGGTTGGTTTTCAATAACTACGGTAGAATTTGAGACAAGGTCATACTGAGCCGAGTATATTGTCTTTGCGGTCTCTCTACTCTTTGCTGATTTTTGCATTGTGGGGCAACAGTGGGTCTTGATATTACTACTGCATTAACTGCTTGGCAGAGTTCAGGCCGGTTTTGGCTCCTTGAGCTGTAAACTGCACTAGCTTCTTTCCTGAAAGGCTTCTTTTCTGTACATGATGAAGCACCTTTCTGTATCTTGCCACTTTTGATACCAGCCTCCACTCTTTCCCCAGTCAAAATCAATTCACTAAACCCAGATGATGAACTACCAATTAAATGATTGAAGAACGGACCAGACAAAGTCCCAAGAAACATATCCACCAACTTCCTACCAGACAGAGGGGGTTGGACTCTTCCAGCCATATCTCTCCATTTCTGAGCATAGTCCTTAAAGCCTTCACCTGTACCCATAGACATACTCTGAAGCTGAGTACGCGTAGGAGCAAGGTCAGTGTTATACTGGTATTGCTTGTAAAAAGCAGCAGCAAGGTCCTCTCAGTTGTGGACATTAGCTCCTTCCAATTGATAGAACCATTCAAGTTGAGTCCCTGACAGACTATCTTGAAAGAAATGAACCCACAGGTTTCTATCAGCAGTGTAGGGTTGGATCTTTCTAACGTATGAGCGGAGATGAAGCTTTGGACAAGATACTCCATCATACTTAGTAAAGACAGGAGCTTTAAATTTCTGAGGGATCACCACCCCAGATGCTAGTCCCAAATCTCCAAAGTCCAACCCGGGTATCTTCTGAATCTCCATTGCACTCAGCCGGTCTTCAAGTTGCTTATACCTATCCTCAGTAGGAGGATACTGTTCTTCATCAAAATCAGTGTCATTATCAGAGACCACAGGACTAGGACCCTTTCCTTCCTCTTGATTCTCTCCTCCTCCAGATGAATGAGACAGATCAGTTTCCTGTCGCAACCTATTGCCAAATCTGTGACCCATATTTAGGAGAACCACCTTCTTCTTCTTCTTCTTCTCCTTCAGGATAAGAGTCTTTAAATCCTGCTGCCCTTTGGCCAAGTTCAGGAATATCTCCTGGAATTGAGCATTCTATGCTTAAAGAGCCTTGATGGCTTGATCGATAGGTGTTTCAGAAGACATTATATGCTGAAATAAACAGCAAAGAAGATAAGAAACCTGTAATGATACATATGATGAGGTGCATGATAATGGAATGCGTATGAAATGATTTCAAAGACTTTGGGAGATTTAAATTTGCAAACCAAGCAATAAACAAACTTTATTAGATTCTAACTTGTAAAATGTTTAACAATGCCTTCAAGGCGTTACAAAAGAAATAACTGAAAATAAATCTAAACTAGAAACAAGCAAAAATCTAAAATCCCATGGTCACTTTCCCTTCGTGCTGACATAGTCGTTGATTATCCTTTCATTCTCAAGCTGCCTCGTGAGCTTCAAGATCTTCCTTTCTTGCTCATGATACTTCTCCCTATAGGTATCCCGCTCCTCCTTTAGATGAATTCAGGATCTATTTAATGCCTCAAGATCAGTAGGCATGTAGGGATGAAGGACTGTTAAGGAACACCTTCTTCATTAGTATGCTCCACAATCACTGGCAAAACAGCTTCATAAGGCATCCCCAGTTTTTGAGCACGGGCTCGAACCCACTGGAGATAAGGTTGCATAGAGAGAGAAGTCTTTAGTCCTAGCTCTTGAGTGTCAAGCTAATTAACCATGCTCCAGGCTCGTACAAACCTTCGGCGATGCTCTTTGACGTCCTCCTTATGGTCAAAGACAATGTCTTTAAGAAGGAACCTATGGGGACCGTCTCTCCGAGTGCGTCCAAACTGTCATAAAGCCAATCAAGGATTGTAAGTTATACTCCCTCTAATGCCAAGTGTGATGCGGTGGGAGAACTGACTTGAGGTTTTGTGTTTGTGTTTGCAAATGTCGCGGTTAGCAAGTGTCGTCACCGACTTTTATTTTATCCAAAAGGAAAGGTAAAAAAGCACAGGAAAGACCTTTGAGATGTTTTCTTGAGTTCGGGGGGTAGATTATGAAAAGGGAAGGTTCTAGCACCCTTTTCATCCATGGTTTTCCATGGGCTCTTAGTTACTTGTTTAGATCACTTGCTTTGCTTTGTTTGAAATGGTGTTTGGTGTGATTTTGAAAGTATTTTGTAAAAGAGGTCATTCATTTAGGCAATCTTTGTAATGATTCTCGTTCGTAAGAATGTATACAAAGATGTTTGTCTTTTGAAAATGTTTTCAATATTTTGTAAGGTGTTTTGAAATGTGTGTGTGTGTTTGTTTTTGAAAATAGCAAGGATGGTTTTGAAATGGGACAAGTAACTAGAAGCTATCTACCTACTCAAATGTCTTTCTTGTGCATTTTTATTCCTTTGACATTGTTGACTTACAATTGATTTGTTAAGCAACCCTATCTTTGGATGTAAACGGGACGGGCGTGGGTCATCGTATAACCATGATAGCAATGTTGTCAAGTATCTTAGCATTTTTGAGGGACCAAGATCATCTTGTTTTAGGCAACCTTTGAATAGCGTCATCGAGGGACTATGATCTTATATTTGTTTTGTTTTGCCAAGATACTTCGCGTGCGTAACATGGCCATTTTATTTTAGGCAACCAAGTGGGAGAACCCCTAAGGGTGCTTGTGTGCAAAGTGTGTCATTCTCATGCTTTTGTCTTGCATTTAGGGTTTTCTATTTTGCTTTGTTTTTGTTCTTGTCATGCAAACCCTAATTTACTAATCATGGTATAAAAGCGATAAATTGTGTAAAATAAACTAAGCTATTACAACAATTTTTATGGGAGAGGGGATACAAGTTCAAATGGGGATTTTGCACAAATATAAACCTAAATATATTATTACAACCAAATCGAATTTTACGCGAATTAAATAAATATAAGGCAAGTATTTAAAATGCAATGCAATGGATTCATGTAAAAAAATGTTTTGTGTTTTTTGTATGAGAAAAATAATTAATTCAAACCCTAGAAAAAATAACATTATTTTTGGAGGGGTTTAAAACCCTAGTTTTTTCAATTAAAAGAAAATAATATTCTATATTTACTAACTTATATATTTTTGTATAAAAAATAATAATAAATAATATTATGTTTAAATATTAAAAATTAAATATGTATAAAAAATAAGTATTTATGAGTATAAATAGTATAATAAAAATATTAAGTATTTTTAAATATATTTACAAGTTATTTAAGAAAATAAAATCTATTTATCAAAATAAACTAATTTTTTATGTGAGAGAATAAAATAAAATAAAATAAAGTGTGAAAGTAAATAAATCATTTTTTGTTATTTTTTATCATTAAGAAAAATAAATGAAAACATTAAATATAAAAATATGAAGAAAATATAAAAAATATAAAAAGTTCAGCCAGGGGGTGCAAATAACAAGTCAGGGGGGTGCAAATATCAAAAACAAAAAGCCCAAGGCGCCAAAAAGCCCAGAACACTTCATCCCTGTCCTCCGTCCTCTTCCCTGCGCGCGCTTTAGTTTAAATCTGTAACTCTCTTATGCTTGCACAAAAACAAAAACTCATAACATGAAACATGTGGCATTTGAGCTCACGATTTCAACAATATAAATTATGTAACCTAACTCTAAAAGATCAAGGAGAATTTTGGAACCCCTAATTCGTGACCTAACTTTTTCAGCATTTTCAATCTTCAAATTCTCACAGCACAAGTAACATAAATGAAAAGTAATGATATGTACAACTTTGTCATGATAAGGGCTACATTTTTCCTTCACAAATTGTGGCTTGAGGTTGCCTATTCAGAGAGATAGAGTTTGAAAAAATACCTCCTTCAGCTGGATTCTAGTAGGGCAATGCAGGGACTTTGATGGAGGCCTGGTGATTGTTTAAGCTTCCTTGAACTTCCCTGAAGCTATTCCAATGCTTAGCTTGCTCTGAGGATGGCTGAAACTCTCGGGACAAGTCAAGCTGCAAGCTTCCAAAGTGAAAATGGTGGATGTTGAAACAGGGGTTACAGAACCAGGGTAATGGCTTAAATTGCTTTGGTAGGATGTTTGTGAGATGCTTGAAGTGTTTAAACAGAAAATGCACGAGCCAAATGAGAGTTGGCTGTGCTTTTGCAGAATCTGAGTTTTTGGAGAAAATTTGTGGAGTTTTTGAATTTCAGAGTGTTTCAAGTCAAAACCAAGCGTGCTATGCATTGTAACAACTTTGTATATTTGTATAGAAATGATACAAAGTCAGCCTTTACTAGTTGTACAAGCCTTGGACCTTTTTGCAACTTTTCTTGCATTTTAAGTAAAGTGAAGTGACCAATCCCACATGCTTGTACTAGCTGGCTTGAGAGCTGATAAGAGTTGGTACACATTGCTTGAGAGCTGTATAGATTGCCTGTATCAAAGGGGCAGGTTCAATGCTCAAGATTGACAAAGTTGCAAAAGCTTCTTTTTATGAAAATGGCATTGTGAACTTTTTGCCCAAAATGGAAATATCTTTTGTACAAAGCTTCAAAAGCAAAGATAAAGCCTTTGTCAACTGAGTTTGCATTTAATTATGGAGTTTATAGCAAGCTTAGGACCTGTAAAGCAATATACAACCAGCATAGATTGGATTTGCAACTTGATGCTATGTGAAAAATGGCTTGAACAAAAGTGAGAAAATGCCAACTTCCCTTCTTTGATTCTCCCTACTCAAAAATGATCTTGGAGAGTTCTTGGACATTTTGGAAAGCTTGCAATGTGCTCTATAATCCATCTTTGAAATGAAATTTGAGATACCTCTTTGAACTAGGTGAAAAATGTCCATGAAGTTGGGTCCAAAACCTGCCTAAATTAGGGCAAAATTTTACTAAGTTAAGAAGTTCATGGACCTATATTCACAAATTCATAACTTGAGATCCAAGCATCTTTTGGGAAAATTTTGTGAATAAAAGTTGTATATTTCATGGAGGAATACAACTTTCATGTTGGAAGTTTTCTTTGAATCAAAATGCATCATGGTGAAAAAGTGGTGAAAAGTTGGGAAAAAATAAGAAAATTTTTATACTTAGAAAAATTCTAAGTTATGAAAATTTTCAAATTAAGACCCTAATTTTCAATTTTGAGTTTCTTGGTGAAAAAGTGTCATATTTTGTCATATCTTGATGAATTATGACCCTTGGCACTTGATTTTGACCAAAAAGTCAAAGTTTGACTTTTCAGTATACAGTTGACTTTTGATCAGATGACTGGAAAATTCATCTGTCAATCTAATGAACTTGAGATCTTTTGAACCATGTAATTAGGTCAAGATGATGCCATTGAACCCTTGAAATCATGTTTGAACTCAATTGGTCATTGGCTAGGTTAAAAATCAGAAATTGCCCTTTCTCAGTCAAAAACCCTAATTTTGACCAGTTTGCCCTTTTGATGATTTGATCAAATTTCTTGAGGAGTTGTGATCCAAACTTAATAAAATGGTACATATGAGTCTAAAATGTTGATGTGGATAAAAAATTATGAAGTTTGACTGTAAATTGGCCATGGTTGACCTTTTTCCCAATACAGTTGATTTTTAGGTCAATTATCCAATTGACTGATCAAAAATGTGGTTCAAGGCTTGAAACTTAACATGAGCAATCTTAGGGGTCCAAGATGATGTATGAAAGTCAAATGAAGCATTGGTGGTCCAAAAATCCTTGTGCAAACTCAAACCCTAATTTTGGGTTATCAGTGCAACATGAGATGTCTTGAGCTGACCAAACCCTAATCTTGTCTTGAGTCCAAGAAGTCTTGTGAGAAAAATCTTGATAAATGAGAGGGCAAATTTTGGGGTACAACAGTTGCCCATGTTCAATCTTCTTGAACTTGAAGATTTAGATTGGCGAGTTTTGTCGTTCGTGACTCGAAGGTAAAAGATGATTGGATACTAGAGTGCTCATAAATTTGCACTCGACGAAGTGTAGTTGAGGGAACGGGCTTAAAGATTCCGTTTGGAGAGATGATAGAATCTTGTTGGGGATGTGCTTGTAGATGCCATCCAAGAATGTTTGTTGAATTGTACAATGTAAGTCAGAAGAATAAGTATCAAAATGGTGTCTGCATCCGGAGCGTATCTGAACTGTATCTGGAGACTGAAATCTGAATGAGAAACAGAATAGCATCCGTTTCTGGAGCGTATCTGAGTTGTATCTGAACTTGAAATCTGAATAAGGGCCAGAATGGCATCCGTGTCTGGAGCGTATCTGGATTGTATCTGAAAGATGAATCTGAATAAGTAACAGAATGGTAATCGTGTTTGGAGCGTATCTGGACTGTATCTTGAAGTTGAGGTCTGAATCAGTAATAGAATAACATCCGTGTCTGGAGCGTATCTAAACTGTATTTGAATTTGAAAACAGAATGAGTATCAGAAAGGCTTCCGTGTCTGGAGCATATCTGTACTGTATCTGAAAGCTGAATCTGAATGAGTAGTCGAATGACTTCCGTGTCTAGAGTGTATTTGTCCTGTATCTGAAAGCTGAATCTGAATGAGTAGCAGAATGACTTCCGTGTCTGGAGTGTATCTGTACTGTATCTGAAAACTGAATCTGAATGAGTAGCGGAATGACTTTCGTGTCTGGAGTGTATTTGTACTGTATCTGAAAACTGAATCTGAATGAGTAGCAGAATGACTTCTGTGTCTGAAGTGTATCTGAACTGTATCTGAAAGCTGAATCTGAATGAGTAACAGAATGACTTTCGTGTCTGGAGTGTATCTGAACTGTATCATGATCACATATTGTTAAACGGTAGTTGTTAATCTTATCCTGAAAAGGGTAAAATGTTAGCTAAAACATAAAGTTATGTTGCATGAAATGTATGATGCAGTATATGTGTTTTATCAATGTTTATGATATGTGGATGTAATGTATGCGCATGTAAGCTGATTTGCTGTATTGTTGAGGAAAATAAATCCTTGATTGTTGAGGATATGTGGATTCTCCATGTCTTGAAGTTAGAGTATTGACAAAAATTCTGTTGCGAGCAATGCCATATACTGCTTGAGTAATCTGCTTGGGGAATCCAGAGAGTTTTGATGACTTCTACTGGGGATTACACAATGGGAGTCCTTGTTTCGCTGGGGAATAAAGAAAACTCTATGGGGAAGAAAAATTATTCCTATTTGGAAAAAAATTCAGGAGTTTCGGTCGTCTGCCACTCTACCGGAGAGTTATCCTAGGTTGGGGAGAAACAAAAGTTAACTGTTATCTGGTTGCTTTTCAGGCTTCAAGACAACCTGCTGGGGAATTTGGAGCAACTGAATGGTTTCTGCTGGGGATTGATAGTTTGAAGTTTCAGCTCCGCTGGGGATCTTAATGATGTACTGTAGGGATTGCTCATGAAATAGCCTAAAGACGTTTTCCTATTCTTTCAACCTGTCAGTAATTGTCCTTTTCCATTTTGTTTATTTGTAAAAAGTAATTATGTTCAAATGCATATGTTCATTAATGAATCATTGGACGTTTTTGAAAATAAAAACACAAGTATAAAGAAAAAGGCAAATAGTTTTATGTACTTTGAAAGAGATATCTTTGTATTTACTTTGAATAAGTATTTTATACAAAGGAGACAGACATCCTAGTAAGAGGATAGTGTCAGAAAAGTAAGAAAAATTTATACAAAGAAAGATAGATATATCTGATAATCCCATGGGGTTCCCATTCTGCTATAGCCTTTGTATCTCCGAATATCTTATCCATTTGTTTCTTCGTCCGAAGATGATTGAATTGATCAGAAGCTCAGAGTTTGTCAGTGAAGAGATTGTCCTTAAAGTGATCCAACGAGACATAGTCATACGCTTTAATTCCCTAACTTTTGCCTGGACCTCCCTTTCGGGTTTTCAGTCCACCGGGAAACCCTTTTTTCCCAAGTCACCCTTTTGGGTTTTCAACTTGCCGGGTGTACAGATTTTTTTTATCCCTAATTTTTGCCCGAACCTTTTTGGTTCGCCGAGATGCCCTTGTTTTGCCTAGGTGTGTCAACCTAGCGGGTCTCTTATGTGTAGTATCTTTTGACTATGTCTGCGTTCGCAGGGTGTGGCAGGTCGTCACCGTCCATGGTGGTTAAGATCATTGCCCCACCAGAAAAGATGTTCTTGATTACAAATGGTCCTTCATAGGTAGGAGTCCATTTGCCCCTGGGTTCACTTTGTGGCAAGATGATGCGCTTGATCACTAGATCTCCAACTTGATATACTTGGCATCTGACTTTCTTGTTGAAGGCTTTGATCATCCATTTTTTGTATGTCTGACCGTGGCAAACAGCAGTAAGTCTCTTTTCATCGATTAAGTTCAGTTGATCAAGTCGGATCTAGATCCAATCGTCTTCACTCAAACCTGCATCCTTCATGATTCTTAAGGAGGGGATCTGAACCTCAATAGGTAGAACAACCTCCATGCCATAAACCAAAGAATAGGGTGTTTCCCCAGTTGATGTGCGAGCCGTGGTACGATACTCGTGGAGAGAAAACGGTAACATTTCATGCCAGTTCTTGTAGGTGACTGTCATCTTCTGTATGATCTTTTTAATGTTTTTATTAGCAGCTTCGACTGCACCATTCATCTTTCGCCGATAGGGGGATGAATTGTGATGTTGAATCTTGAACTGCTCGCACAAGGCGGTGATCATAGTATTGTTAAGGTTTTTACTGTTATCAGTGATGATCCTTTCGGGGATACCGTACTGGCAAATGAGATTCTGCTTGATGAAGTGGGTAACAACATTCTTTGTAACGGATGCGAAGGAAGCTGCTTCGACCCACTTGGTGAATTAGTCAATGGCCACTAGAATGGAGCGGTGTCCATTGGAGGCTGCAGGCTTGATCTCCCCAATCATGTTGATTCCCTACATAGCGAAGGGCCAAGGAGATATTAAGACATTTAGAGGAACCGGAGGCATGTGCACCTTGTCTGCATAGATTTGACACTTATGACAGGTCCGGGAGTGTTGATAGCAGTCTGCTTCCATGGTAGACCAATAATAGCCTGCCCATAGAATCTTCTTTGCCATCGTATGCCCACTAGAGTGAGTGCCAAAGGTACCTTCATGAAATTCATCAATGATCTTTTGAGCTTCAATCTTGTGCACACAATGGAGCAGAATAGAATTATGATTGCGTTTGTGCAGGATGCCATTACTTAGGAAGAACTTAGCAGAGAATCTCCTTAAGAACTTTTTGTCATTGACTGAAGCTCCTTCTGGATATTCTTGCGCCTCGAGATACCTTTTGACTTCATGAAACCATGGTTGGTCCACTATTTATTCGGTATTAATCTCGTGACAGTGTGTCAGTTCATCCATCCGTTCAATGGTGATCTGGGGAGCCTCGTTATCCCAATTAAGTTTAAATATAGATGACATTGTAGCTAGAGCATCTGCTTGCTGATTTTCTTCTCGCGGGAAATGCTCGAAGGTAATCTGCTCAAAATGTGGTAACAATGTCAAAACATGTTCTTTGTAAGGGATAAGGTTTGGATGCTTAGTGTCCCACTCTCCTTTGATCTGACTGATGACCAAAGTTGAATCCCCAAACACATCTAAAGATTTGATTCCCAAGTCTATGGCAGCCTTGAGACCAAAGATGCATGCTTCGTACTATGCCATGTTGTTCGTATAGTTGAAGCAAAGTCTGGCAGTGAAAGGAGTATGGCAACCTTCTGGGGATATGAGTACAGCGCTGATACCGTTACCAAGTGCATTGGATGCCCCATCAAAGTACAGGGTCCATCGGGATCCTTGTTCAGGTCCTTCATATGGTCTTATCTCTTCGTTGTTGTCCAATGTCATGATGTCTTCGTCAGGGAAGTCGAACTTCATAGATTGATAATCTTCTACAGTTTGATGAGCCAGATAATCAACTAGCACACTGCCCTTTATAGCTTTTTGGGTAGTGTACTGTATGTCGTATTTGGTTAGGATCATCTCCCATCTAGCTATCCTCCCAGACAGAGCAGGCTTCTCAAAGATGTACTTTATCGGATCCATCTTAGATATCAGCAAAGTGGTATGAGTCAACATATACTGTCTTAGCCAGCGAGCAGCCCATACCAAAGCGCAGCAAGTTTTCTCGAGCAGTGAATATTTGGTTTCACAGTCGGTAAACTTTTTGCTTAGGTAATAAATAGCGTGTCCTTTTCGGCCAGACTCGTCATGCTGCCCCAGTACGCACCCCATTGAATTCTCTAAGACGGTCAGATACATGATTAGTGGTCTTCCCTCGACTGGCGGCATCAAGACAGGAGGCTCTAGTAAATACTCCTTGATTTTATTGAAAGCAATCTGACATTCATCATTCCATCTGAATACTTGATCTTTCTTCAACAGCTTGAAGATTGGTTCACAAGTAGACGTTAGGTAAGAAATGAATCTGGAAATATAGTTTAGGCATCCCAAAAAACCTCTGACTTCCTTCTCAGTGCGAGGAGCAGGCATTTCTTATATTGCTTTAACTTTGGCAGGATCAACCTCGATGCCTTTGTTGCTGACAATGAAACCTAAGAGTTTACCGGACCGGACTCCGAATGTGCACTTGTTCGGGTTCAATCTTAACTTGTACTCCTTCAATCTGACAAACAGCTTTTGCAAGTGATCAAGGTGTTCTTCTTCAGTTTGTGATCGGGCTATCATGTCATCTACGTAGACCTCTATCTCATGATGTACCATATCATGAAACAAAGCTACCATGGCGCGTTGATAGGTTGCCCCGGCATTCTTCAGTCCGAATGGCATCACTTTGTAGCAAAACGTACCCCACTGTATGACAAGTGTAGTTTTCTCCATGTCCTCATGTGCCATTTTGATCTGGTTATAGCCTGTGAATCCGTCCATGAAAGAAAATACTTTGTGTTGGGCTGTATTGTCGACCAGGATGTCGATGTGTGGAACTGGAAAATCATCTTTAGGGATGGCCCTGTTTAAATCTCTATAATCCACACATATTCTCACTTTGCCGTCCTTTTTAGGCACGGGAACAATGTTAGCAACCCATTGAGGATAGGAAGTAACAGCCAGAAATCCAGCATTGAACTGTTTTATAACTTCTGCTTTGATCTTCTCTGACATGTCAGGTCTCATGGGGCGGACTTTTTGTTTCACTGGTGGATAGTCTTCTCTCGTGGGTAGACGATGTACCACAATGTCTGTATCAAGTCCCGGCATGTCTTTGTATGACCAGGAAAAGATCTCAACATAATTATGCAACAGGTAAATTAGGCGCTCCTTGACACTCGGCTCTAGATTGGAACCTACTTTGATTTCCTTTTTATCCTTCTCGGTTCCTAAGTTGATTTTATCCAATAGCTCCTCATGAGGCTGAATAGCTCTTTCCTCTTGTTGTAATAGTCTGGCCAATTCCCCTGGCACCTCACAATCTTCCTCACCTTCGTATTCGGCTTGGTAGATCAGATCTTCAGAGTCACTGAAGGCTATGGCAGTATCGTTACCCATGGGATCCAGAATGGAAGGGTACTGCATTTGTGAGTGTGGGTGTGTGTAAGGGTATAGCCATCTTAAAACAATAAAATGTAAAAGAAAGACAATGAGTACAAATGGTTTATATGTGAAAAAGTGTCCATGATTCATTGAATGTCATATGAAGATGAAATAAAAACCCTTACAAATGGACCATTGTGCCTCGAGTAAGACACAAGGTTTTTAAAGTGCGAATTATTCGTGAATATTACAAGTCCAAACAGAAATGTAAAAGATAAATTACTGCGAGATGAAAGTTATTGGGATGAAGTCTCTGGCTTCCCAGTTGCGAAGTCCTCCGCTGACAGTAGGAAATATCCAATCTTCCATACTGCCATCATCTTCATCGTCTTCTACCGCATTGATGCTTCGGTTGCTGATCTTCATAGGTGGCCCCCCAGCACGGGCACAGCGCACGGCCTTCTGACTAGTCGAAGTAAACTCCAATCCAAACTTGTCTGATTTGTACGGGATGTCTGGAAGCTGCCCCCAGATGGTGCACCCCCTTCTTCCACTACTTCCTTTGCATCCTTTAGAGATGACATCCGAGGTGGAGGTCTTGTGATCTTAGGAATCGAGGATACCGCCTTGGTCGCTGCTATTTCTGGAGAGACTTCTTAAAAATGTTAGAAAGGGGTTTCTATGAACTCGCCATCCAAATCTACATATCAGAAAGAATTCAGATGACTAATCATGTACTCCTCCTCCCCATGGACAGTTATGATCTTCCCTTGGACCGGGTATTTTAGCATCTGATGCAAGGTGGAGGTGACAACATCGGCGTTGTGGATCCAGGGGCGTCCCAATAGACAGGAATAAGAAGGACGGATGTCCATCACATAGAAGGTTGAGTTGAAGACCTGAGTTCCCACCTTTATTGGGATGTCCACCTCCCTGTGGACCATCCTCTTCGAGCCATCAAAAGCTCTCACCATTATGTTGCTGGGTTTTAAAGTCATCCCCTCACAATCCAATCTATCAAGGGCTTTCTTCAGTAAGATGTTTAAAGATGATCCAGTATCAACCAAGACATGAGCTAGGGTTGTTCCTCTGCATTCCACTAAGACATGTAATGCCTCGTTGTGTTTTCTCCCTCTGGGTGTCAAGTCAGCATCGGAGAAGCCCAGGCCATTATTTGCTGTCAAACTGGCCACACAGTCCTGGAACTGGTCAGCAGACGTCTCTTGCGGCACATGAGATGTCTTCAAAAATTTTACTAGAGCTTTGGCATGTACTTTAGAGCATAGCAGCAAGGCTAGCATATAGATCTTGGAAGGGGTTTGCCTCAACTGTTCAACCACATCATAATCACTCTTTTTTATTATCCTCGGGATTTCTTCCATCTCCTTCTTGGATGTTTCAAGAATAGCTAGTGATTGAGCCTTCATCTGGATAGGCTCCTCTTGAACAATCTTTCCCTTATTCTCAGCAGTGGAAGTAGGGATAGGAATTGTATTGTCTTTGTCGGTAGGTATGCTTGCGGGTATAATCACTGGTGCAGAGGTAATCTTCGGAATGGCCACGGGTCCAAAGACTGCTGTTGGAGGGGCAATCTCTAGAGAGAAGACTCTACCACTGCGGGTAATCTTGATTGTTCCGGTAATATTGCTAATGTCGTAATTGTCCTCTTCGGAGCTTTCTTTTTCGGCAGTCAGTTCATCCTGTTTAATACCATGGTGTTGCACCCCAAAATTTTCCCTCCCATTTTTCACAAGAAATCACAACCCTAGGGTTTTCTCAGATTTTTAAGATTGGCTCAGGAATCAATTAGACAGACTTTTCTTTGGCTGTAGATCAAGAATTAGGGTTTCTCTCGCATTTCTCAGAAGAAGCTGAATTCTCAGAAATTCAATTAACTGCCACATGTTTTCACGCTTTTTAAGCTTACTGAAAGATTACTGGTTGTTCTCAAGGCCTGTTTATCTGGGACAAGAAATGGGAGCTGAGACTGTCATTTGGAATATTCAGTTTTTGTCTGATTCAGGTTAACCAGATAATGTGCGTCTGTTAAGACGTTTGCTTGTTAATGGAATGAAATGTTTGTTTGTTTATTGGAATACACAGTGCGTATTTTTATTGGAATGTTGTTGCAAGGTTACGAGACTACAGAATTATTGGATTACTTAAAGATTAAGTTATCTGTATTGGAATTATTGGAATGCAATTTCAATTATTTTGATCTGAGAATATTAAAGGATTAAGTGAAGATGCAAAGAAAGAATTGCAAGATATTGATAGTAGAATATTTTATTGGATATCAGATTGTCTCACAAAGATCTTTCATTTATTTCAGATGTTTATACAAAAATAATTTAGTACTCATATGCTTTAAGTTTTACAGGTTATAATACTTGAAAAATAAATTATTACAATTAATGGAAAATCTCTCTAAGTTACAAAGAATTGAATCTAAGCCTAAGCTTCCATTGCTCCATTGCTCACGTGCTCGCCACAAAGTCTCCTGCTTCCTTTGATTTGTCACCATCCAATTTACGCTCACATGAAAGAAAGACAAAGAAAAGAGGATTAGTACAGTTAATTGAATAGAATTTTCAAACAAAAAAGAAAGAAAATATTCATCATTAAAGTTTTCCGTTTGGAATCAGAGTGCTATTTTTCATCACGTTTTTATTTTTCTCTTTGCAAATCACAAGAAGATTGCTCTTCTTGGTTCACAAAGAGAAAAATAAAAATGCAAAGTTGAAGAATGCAAAAGCAAAATTATTCAAATGCAAAGCACAAGGAAAACTGAAACATGTTGTCCAAACAGCACAAGCAAGGCGCCAAACTGTACATTACAAAGAAACCAAACAGCGTGGCAAACTAAACATTGCAGCAAACTAAACATTGCATACAAAGGCAAACTGGATGCAAGCAAACCAAACTGAATAAAGTTCAAACAATGCAGCAAGCTAGAAAGTACAATGCAGCAGACAAAAAGTGCAGAGGGTAAACCAAATAACAAGCAAAAGGCTTGTCATAGCCTATCATCATTTTCCAAGGATTTAGGCAAACTTTTCAGAAAAGTGGAAAAGAAAATTGCTTTATCATTGAGAGAGAAAAGATATCACCTATTGGAATGGTACAGTTTGGCTACCAAGGCTAATCTGTCACAAGTCACAAAGATATAACATCATGAAGCTGGAAGAAAAGAAGGGGGTCAGTTTTTTCAAACAGAAAAGATTGGAAACTCTCTTCAAAAGGTCAAAACTGCATAACAGTTTAAAGGAGACAGGCCTGAAGCTGCAAGAGACAACTCTCCTAAAAACCATAAAATTGCATAACAGTTTCAAGCAACAGGCCTGAAGCTGCAAAACTCCAAAACCAGCCAAACTGTAAACTTGCAGTTCCCAAATATATCAAACTAAGTTGCAACTGTAACAACAGCCAAGCCTGAAAACTCATAAAACAACAAGTATCCAAACCTGTATAACAGCAAGAACAACAACCACAAAACCTGTCCAACATTTCAAAAAGCATAACAGCTTTCAAACAGGGCTAACAACCACAAAACAACATAATAACTCAAACTGCAAAACAAGCAAAACTGCAAGTTTCAAATCTTCCCAACAACATAAACATTCACAAACTCCAAACTTGTATAGCAGTTCAAACAAACTGTAACAAAAACTGCATAACAGTTTCAAGAAACAAGCCAAAACTACCAACATCCAAATACATGGTTGTTTACCAAATGCAATGGTAAAACAACACTGTCAAAAGGGTTAAAAATGTATAGGAAAGATCTTTTAGTAGATAGGGTAGACAACTCTTAGTTACTTGATCAAAACTTGCAAAAAACATCCTTGCTATTTTCAAACACACTTCACAACACAATTTCAAAACATTTCCCAAAACAAACATTCAAACATTGAAAAATCTTTTCAAAAGACAATACACCTTTGTATACATTCAAACAAGAATCATTACAAAGGTTGCCACAACGATGGCCTCTTTTCAAAACATTTTCAAAACCACACACAAAGCACCATTTCAAACAATTGAAAAGCAAAAGCAAGTGATTTAAACAAGTAACTAAGAGCCCATGGATAACCATGGATGAAAAGGGTGCTTGCACCTTCCCTTTTCATAATCTACCCCCTGAACCCAAGAAAACATCTCAAAGGTCTTTCCTGTGCTTTTTGACCTTTCCTTTGGATAAAATAAAAAGTCGGTGGCGACTCTTGCTAAACCGAAACATTTGCGAATACAAACGCAAAACCTCAAGTCAGTTCTCCCACCGTATCACAGAACTGGCGACGCTGCTGGGGAACAATCTAAAAGTGGGGTTACCTTAGGGTTTTAGATCACCTTTACATGCTTATCTTGTTTGATTTCTATGCTTTACTTTTTTGGTTCCTTGTTTGGGTTTGTTTTAAATCCTACACCCGGATTTCGGGGCACCTTTTAGGTAAGTAGCAATAAACTGTGAGGGAACTGTGCAGGGTATACCGACATGGTTGAAGCAGTAGCTACATTGATGTGGCACTTTGGTTGGTACCTGTAACCCTTGAGTTGAATCAAGGAGAGTACAGGGCCGCCGCGTGGTGTCGTGAAGCATCAACTGACTTTAGAACCTTACTTGACCAACTTGGACTTTTAGGATGTAGTGAGATGACCGGCTTTGGTGCAGTCCGAAGTTGGTAGGTACTCGATACTACACTCATTGAGGGTTGTTTTCTTGGAATATTTCGGTCGCCAGTAACGTGGGTAAACTGAAACAATGAACACAGAAAATAATCCAGTGATATTGAGCTCCTTAGAACCCGGTTACTATTTATAGAACAGGTTGAGCCAACTAACTTCAAGAGGGTAATTACCTATGAAACCTCGTGCAAGCCTGAAACTAGGATCTTGTGTGATTTATTTGTACATATACTTATGCATACATCATGAACATCATAAAGCATCATTTGCATCCACTAACCATTTCAAGGGTTTGGATCTTCATGTTTGTTCTTATTTTCTAGGTAATGGAATCTCTTCGTAGGAAAACAATCCAGGTCAACCTTGTGAGAATCCCTCCTCGACTCAAGGAGCTTGCTTCCAAGATTCCAGAGAATTCTCTCTTCAGTGAAAGACTTGGTAGACTTCTCAACTTGGTCAACTCCAACATTGAAGAAGACATGGTGAAAGTTCTCTTTCAGTTCTTTGACCCCCTACACCATTGTTTCACATTTCCTGATTACCAACTAATTCCTACTTTGGAGGAATTTTATCAACTCCTGAGGATTCATATTCTCCATCAACTACCCTACAATGGTACGGAAATAGAACCAAAGCCCGAAGATGTTGCTCAAGCCTTACACTTGCAACCATCTGATATCAAAGGTCATTGGGAAACCAGAAGTGGTGTCAAGGGTTTCTTGGCAAAGTTTTTGTTTGAGAAGGCACAAGACTACTGTAATTCTCTAGATCTACAAGCTTTTGAAGAGATTGTAGCACTTCTCATCTATGGGTTGGTCTTGTTCCCAAACCCTGATCAGCTTATAAATGTGAATGTTGTCAAAATTTTCATATCTCGGAATCATGTGCCTACATTGCTTGGGGATATCCTCCACTCATTTCACACACGAACAATGAGGAAAAGAGGTGTTCTCATGTTCTGTACTCCTCTTCTAGCAAGTTGGTTTATTTCTCACCTTCCCCAGTCAGTCTTGAAGAATGAGCAAGGCTTGAGGTGGTCACAACGGTTGATGACTCTTACATATTCTGATGTTCATTGGTGTTCTCGGTCCAGAGAAAATGTCATTATCATTGATCGTTGTGGGGAATTCCCTAATGTCCCACTACTTGGCATTAGGGGAGGCATTACCTACAACCCCTGCTTGGCTCTGAGACAATTTGGGTACGCCCGAAGGGATGGCCCTCATGACACGCTGATTCCAGACTTGGTTTTTTGACTTTGACAACGACGCTCAAGGACTTCAACAAAGGTTTATCCGATCTTGGATGATGCCTAACAAAGTGGACAGTAAGACACTGGGGTACAAGAATTCCATCCCCCTTGAGCCTTATCTCAAGTGGGTACGAACCCGCGCCCAACGTCTTATGATGCCTTACCCCTACATTCTACCTATGATCAAAGAGCCTGTTATGGATGGAGAGGTTCCATACACCCTCCTACATCTTAACATGCCAACATCATTAGAAGATTTGCAAAAGAGTTGGATACAACTCAAGGAAGAATGGAACACTTTTGAAGCCAGCTTTTACGCCAGTGAGAAGAAGGTTTTGGAACTTACTCATCAACTCCACGAAAAGCAGGCTCTCAACACTTACATTGCGCCAAAGAGAATGCGCAACGTCTTTTTACATTATAGTTTTGTATTCATTTTGCCCATGGGCCATTTATGTACTAACAAATTCTTCTTATTAATATGATGTGTGTTCTTTTTGTTTGCAACAAATTTGAATTTCTGAATCCTTGAATGCGTTACATGAATACATATCATTCATCATATGCATAAGCAGGTCTTCACGTCAGGTTTCCTTATCTCTCTATTGTTTATTTCAGTGGAGATGGCTCTAGATAAGACTATCAAAGATATCCAGACTCAAAACGCTCAACTTCAAGATATGTTCTTGAACCTGTCCAAGGGGCAGGAAGAAGTGAAAGCTCTCCTCACAAGGGGCATGGTCCTAGGGAATCCAGGCGGCATCAGGAATGATCAGTTGGAAGGGCTACAGATTGAGATGGCAA
The DNA here is from genome assembly GCA_948472305.1 of Vicia faba. Taxonomy (NCBI): domain Eukaryota; kingdom Viridiplantae; phylum Streptophyta; class Magnoliopsida; order Fabales; family Fabaceae; genus Vicia; species Vicia faba. The sequence goes on from OX451738.1 coordinate 1,006,029,273, forward strand.
AAATGAAAATTTAGATGATGGGACAACTGGTGGGCCAGATGGCTCTTATTCAAAACCTGGCTCAAGGACAATAGGAGTTAAAGGTCCTCATCAACAAACTTCATCAGGATGGATGTAACCAAATGGGGAAAACAACTAGGGTTGAGGATCAAGTCACCATTCAGCCTCCTTTGAGACAAGAAGCCAAGGGAAAGTCTCCCCAGTTTGCTTCAGGGTCACAAGCCCAACAACAACCTCACCAACATCAACAGGATAATCGGCATGAGCAAAATTCATCTAAAAAGCACTCCACTGAGATTAACACGCCATTATCCCAAGTGCTGCAACGCTTGTTGGAATTCAAGCTAATTATATTAAGGGACCCCCATCGGCGTCCCAACATAGCCTCCCCAGGGTACAATCCAAAGGCGAGATGTACGTATCATTCCAACAGTCTTGGGCATGACACCAATAGCTGTTGGGCATTGAGAAACAAAATTCAAGATCTGGTTAAAGAAACAATGCTGGAGTTCACGCAAGATGGCCAGATGAAAATCTTCCGTTGAAGGCTCTCCGTTTAAAGTGAAAAGTTCAGACTAAGAGGCTTTTGTTTCATTTTAATTTTCAAGTTGTAATTTCTTTTGTTATTCAAACAATTATCTATTAATGTCAAACTTTGTTTCATTAATGCATTGCATATGTTTGTCTTGAATTAATCCATTCGTTTTCACTATACTTAAACTATGCTTTCTACTTACTTTTGACATTTAACTCTTGCTAAAAGTTACAAACCTTTATAGGGAGGATGACGAAAACAATGCCATAATCTCATTCAGTATGCTTTTGGACAGACCTTGCTGATGAGGTATAGACGTTTCTTTCAAATCCTAAACACTGGAGTTATAAGGAAGATAATCCCTAGTCAACCCCTTCGATCCAAAGAAGTATAAGTTTTCTATTTTAACATAAATTGAAACCTTTAATCAAAACCTGGGGCCGGGTAGTCTCTCAGTTAATTCAAATGCGTGTTAAAGTCGCAAACTCTCATCTCGTAATACGACGAATGACATCAAATATATTCCTCTGGAATCAAAACACGGTGATGGTTCCCCATCGCATAGGCAGTCATTATCTCGTGAAAAGAAAAGCCCACTAAGCCAAAACCTACAAAGAAGGTTTAAGAAAGCTGGGGCATCCCGCTGACTGTAAATCTCAAAAACAGGAATTGTCAGGCAAAAATCAGGGATAACAAAAAAAAGGAAGAATGAGGTCACTACAAATCCTCAACAACATGAAAAATGTTGCAAAAATGACTGCCTTCCAAAAAAATTCAACTTGTGTGAACAATCACTAGAACGTCGTTCCAGACTCATTTGGAGTTCAACACACAATTAACTGGGTTTAGGGTTAAAGAACATCACGAAGAGCGGGTGGGTACAAATATACTTTGAGCCTTTATCCTTGGTTTCTTAAACCGTGAACCAAGCCACATTACAACCCTTCAAAAGTCCTAATTGAAGCATGGGTTAGTTCGAAAGCATACTGTTACAAAAGGTATCCTGACTCCTGTAAGGCTTTGCTCTAAATCTTGAGTTGAATATTTCTTATAAAAAAGTTTTTGCTAAAAAACGCATTTTTCAAAATTTCAAGACAAGCATGAACTTTGCATTATTTGAATATCATTGTTTATATAAGGCTATTTGTTTGACATCAAAGAAATTCCCACAGTGAATATCCGATGAACGAAAGCTCTCTTAGTGAACAAAATCACTTCAAGTGGGATAAAACTTCTGTTGCAAAAATCTCCTATCAACACAGGGGACATAACATGGCATTGTCCAATAAACCTGGGGCAGTCCAGTCAAGATTTCAAGAAATCTCTCAAAGTCCAGTTAACCTGGGGCAGTCCAGTCAAGATTTCAAGAAATCTCTCAAAGTGCAGAGTAACCAGGGGCAAGGCTTTGTCACCATCATTTGGGGCATTGAGCGTCAATCCCAACAAAGGGTTACATACATTCGAACATTTCTTGGCGAAGCCATAAACACTCGCTACTTGGGGCAATGATAAAATCTCTTCAAAATCTTCCTCATGAGTTGGCTCTCAGCCAGAGTTCCTAAAAGTCTCATCCCCATTTGTGAATTTGTACCCCCATTCCCGGATACTATTTGTAATACCGTAGACTTTAAATTCTTGCAATTTACCGCTTTTGAATTATACCATGGTTAGACCTAGGGTTTGCATGTACATAAAACCAAATGCTAGATAACCTAATACAAGACAAATACATGAAATCAATACACAATCACACTTGCACCCCCTAGGGTAATCCCACATGTTGCCTTCCAAAATGGGCCATGCTTGCACGTCGAGTTTCTTTGGCAAAACAAATTCAAATGATCATAAGTCCCTCGATGACGCTTTCGAAAGTCGCCTATCAAAATGATCAAGTCCCTTCAAGCAAATTGCCAAAGACACTTGGCACCATTGCATTCGTGGTCCATACGATGACCCGCGCCCGTCCCGTTAAACTTCCTAAACGCAAGATTGTCCACCAAATTCAATGGTGGAACAAAATTGTTAAAAAGGGTTGAAAACATGGAGAAAACCTTTGAGTATAATAGGGGTAGACAAATCTCTTAGTTACTTGAGATCAACTTGCAAAAACACTTGCCTCCTTTTAAAAAACCACATTTCATACACACTTTCAAACAAACTTCCAAAAACATTTTGAAACATCTTTTCGAAAAGATACACACCGTTGTATATACTCAAACACGAGTCATTACAATGGTTGCCGAAACAAAGGCGTCTATTTCAAAAACATTTTCAAAACACACACATACACCACAATTTCAAGCAATCGAAAATCAAGGCAAGTGATCTAAAAACCAAGTAACTAAGAGCCCATGGATAACCATGGATGAAAAGGGTGCTAATACCTTCCCTTTTCATAACCTACCCCCCGGACCCACGAAACATCTCAAAAGGTTTTTCCTGTGCTTTTATAACCTTTCCTTTAGGATAAAATAAAAGTCGGTGGCGACTCTTGCTCAACCGAACAAGTGCGAATACAAACGCAAAACTCAAGTCAGTTCTCCCACCGTATCACAGAACTGGTGAATCTGCTGGGGAGTAATTCAAAAGTGGGGTTACCTTAGGGTTTAGATCACCTTTACATTCTTGCTTTGATTGCCTTGATTGCTTTACTTTTTTGGTCCTTGTTTGGGTTTGTTGTAAATCCTACACCCGGATTTGGGGCACCTTCTTAGGTAAATAGCAATAAAACTGTGAGGGAACTGTGCGGGGTATACCGACATGGTTGAAGCAGTAAGCTATGTTAGTGTGACATATTTGTGAGTACCGGTAACCCTTGAGTTCAATCAAGGAGAGTACGGGGCCGCTGAGTGATGTCGTGAAGCACGAACGAACTCTTAGAACCTTAATTGACCATCTTAGCCTTTTTAGGGGTAGTGAGATGACCGACTTTGGTGCAGTCCGAAGTTGGTAGATACTCGATACTACACTCATTTGAGGGTTGTTTTCTTGGAATATTTTGGTCGCCAGTTAAGTGGCTAAACCGAAACGATGAACACAGAAAACAATCCAATGATATTGAGCTCCTTAGAACCCAGTTTCTATTTTAGGACAGGATGAGCCAACTAACTTCAAGAGGGTACTTACCTAAACCCCATGCAAGCCTAAACCTAAGGACTTGTTTGCTTTGTGTGAATATGATTGCCTGTATATACACTCACTTGCTTTTTGCATACATGAACATAACATCATAACATCATACCATAGCATTTTCAATAACCATTTCAAGGATCTCGAGGGGTCTTTTGATGCAGGGTCACGTTGAACCAGACGTCTATCAAAGGGCAAGAGGTTTCCTCCTTTAACAAATGCCAATCAAATTTCAAGTGCAACAACTTGAATCAGTGGCTATGACCCACTTGACATGGTGAGCTTGATTCTCGTGGAAAGACATCCACCAGTGCACAGTTCTCCAATTAAAGTTCAAGTGCAACAACTTGAATCAGGGGCTATGACCCACTTGACATGGTGAGCTTGATTCTCGTGGAGAGACATCCACCGGTGCAAAGTTCTCTAATCCAAAGAGAAAAGTTCAACCTCTAACATTCTCCTGTGTTTACCCCAAGAGATCCTTGAAAGCATGCATCCACATATCATGCATTGCATCTTAACAATCTTTCCTTTTTCAGGTTTCCTTACTCTCCTGCTGTTTATTTCAGTAAGAGATGGCTCTAGAAAGAACTGTCAAGGATATCCAGGACCAGACTGCGCAGCTGCAGGAAATGTTTTTGAACTTGTCTCTGGGGCAAGAAGAAATGAAAGCTCTCCTCACAAAGGGCTTGGAGAATTCAAACAATACCCGGAGTGATCAGCTTGCGGAGCTGCAGTTTGATCTGGAAACATTGAGGATCCAAGTGATGGGGCAGTTAGTGGGCCAGATGGCTCTCATCCAACACCTATCTCAAAGACAAGAGGAACTCAGTTTCTTGTCCGCCAACTGCTTCCAAACAACCAATTGGGGCAAACATTTGAGGTTGAAGAACAAGTCACCGCTCAGCCTCCATCCACTCAAGAAGACAAGGGGAAGGCTCCTTCGCTTGCTTCAGGGTCACAAGCCCATCAACAACCTCGCCAGCGTCAACGGGGTAATCGGCGTAAGCAAGAAACGTCGGGAAGACAGTTCACGGAGACTGAGATACCATCATTCTTCATATTGAAGCGCCTGTTGGAGGTCAACCTACTTACTTTAAGGGATCCTCCTCGGAATCTCAATACCTTCTCTCCTAACTATCGTCCCGACGCATTTTGTGTTTACCACTCCTACAGCCCGGGACACGACACCAACGACTGTTGGGCCTTGAAGAACAAGATTCAAGATCTGATCGACATTGGAGTACTGGAATTCATGCCAGACGGCGAGATGAAAATCTTCCATTAAGGGATCCTCCACCTGAAGTGACGAAGCTCAAACTGAGAGACTTTTGCTTCATTTGAATTTTCAAAGTTGTAATTTTATTTTGTTATTCAAACAATTAACTGTTGATGTTAAACTCTGTTTCATTAATGCATTGCATATGTTTGTCTTGAATTCATCCATTCGTTTTCACTACTCTTATGCCTTTCTTTATGATATTTAACTCTTGATAAAAAGCTGCAAGCCTTTAGAGGGAGGATGACGAAACAATACCATAATCTCATACGGTATGCTTTTAAACAGACCTTGTTGATGATGTACAGGCATTTCTTTCAAATCCCCAAACACTGGAGTTATAAGGAAGATAATCCCTAGTCAACCCCTTCGAGCCAAAGAAGTAGGAGTTTTTTGTTTCTAAACAATCAAAACCTTTGATATAAACCTGGGGCATGGTAGTATCTCAGTTAATTCAAGAGAAAACGCGCATTGAAATCGCAAACTCTCAGTTCGTAACACAACGAACGACGTCAAAGAAAAAGAAAAGCATTCCTTTGGAATCAAAAGACAAGGGTGGTTCCCTATCACATAGGCAGTCAATCTCTCAAAAGAGAAAAGCCCACCAAGCCAAAACCTATAAAGGAGGCTTAAGAAAGCTGGGGCATCCCGCTGATTGTAATCTCAAAAAAACGGGAACGGTCAGGCAAAAATTAGGGATAACAAATCAAAATCAAAATAGTGAGGTCATTACAAATCCTCAACAACATGAAAAATGTTGAAAAGGAAAAAGGAGATGATGACTGTCTCCCCAAATTCAACTGGTGAACCACCGCCCAAAGGTCGTTCCAAACTCAAAACAGAGTGCGATGCACAATTAACTGAGCTTAGGTGTGAAGAACATCACGAAGAGCGGGGGGTACAAACATACTTTGAGCCTTTATCCTTTGTTTCTTAAACCGTGAACCAAGCCACATTACAACCCTTCAAAAGTCCTAATTGAAGCATGGGTTAGTTCGAAAGCATACTGTTACAAAAGGTATCCTGACTCCTGTAAGGCTTTGCTCTAAATCTTGTGTTGACTTGTCTTATAAAAAGTTTTCTGCTAAGAAACGCATTCTTCAAAACTTCGAGACAAACATAAACTTTGCATTGCTTGAATATCACTGTCTGCATTTGGCTTTTTGTTTGACAGCGAAGAAATTCATACAGCGAATGTTCGGAGGAACGAAAACTCTCTCAGTGAACAGAATCACTTCAAAAGGATGACACTTCCAACGACAAATCTCCTATCAACAAGGGGCATGACATGTCACCATCCTGTTAACCTGGGGCAGTCCAGTCAAGGTTTCAACAGATCTTTCAAAGTCCAGTTAACCTGGGGCAGTCCAGTCAAGATTTCAAGAAATCTCTCAATCCGCAGAGTAATCTGATTCAAGACTCCTTCATCACCACTCGGGGCATTCGAATGTCAAAAGTGCTCAACAATTCCCTCATCACCTCAGAAGATTGGTATAGTTAAAGATGTGACCCAGAGATGGCGACATTCCATAACTCATTCAGATTCTCTTCCAGATATAGTTCAAGATGTGACCCAAGACCTGGCAACATTTTATAACTCATTCCGAGATTCCTTCTAGATATAGTTCAGATGTGACCCTGATTCGGCGATATTCCGTAACTTATTCAAGATTTCCTTCTAGATATAGTTCAGATGTGACCCAAGATTTGGCGACATTCTATAACTCATTCAGACTTTCTTCATGATATAGTTCAAGATGTGACCCAAGATTTGGCGACATTCTATAACTCATTCAAATTTGCATCCAGATATAGTTCAAGATGTGACCCAAGATTTGGCGACATTCTATAACTCATTCAGACTTTCTTCCAGATATAATTCCAGATGTGACCCAGAGATGGCGACATTCTATAACTTATTCAGATTTTCATTCATGATATAGTTCAAGATGTGATTCAAGATTTGGCGACATTCTATAACTTATCCAATCCTGCTTCCAGAAATAGTTCAGATGTGACCCACGATTTGGCGACATTCAGATTTGTTTCTAGAGATAGTTCAAGATGTGACCCAGAGATGGCGATGTTCAGTAACTTATTCCAGACCAACACCTGCAGCAATCAGAGGACTCTCGCAATCCCCAGCCAGAGAACCTTCCAGAAGCTAACTCCATTCAGAGTCAAGTTTCATTATCCCCAGCGAAGCTAAAACTTCCAACTATCAATCCCCAAGCAGATTGAAGACTCTCATTCTCAGTTCCCCACAGAATATTCGAATATTCTCCGGTGAAGATCTCCTCAAGATAGGAATTCCCCAGTAGTTTGGCATACAACCCAAGCTTCTGATTTCCCCAACAGTGGTCCCAAGACTTCTCATTTTTTTAACAATCAAAGATTCTTGCCCTCCACAGTAGCAGCCAAGGAATTGTTCTCCCCGACAGCAGTCAAGATTCTTTTATCTTCAGTCATCCAGGATTCATCTATCCTCAGCAATACAGCTCATTAGCTTACATGCGCATTCATCACATTCATGTCATAAACATTAATGTCACATACATTGCATCACGCATCATGACATTGCATACAACTAACTCTTTACCTTTTTAGGAAAGATCAGTCAACAAACTAGGACCATCATCTTCCGAGATTCTTTTCTAGAAATAGTTCAGATGTGACCCAGACATGGCGACATTCTAATACTTATTCCAGATTCACTCAGAGACAGTTCAGATGTGACCCAGACACGGCGACATTCTGATACTTGCTCCAGATTCATCCAGATGCAGTTTTACACGGACTCATCATCAGGAAACCCTACACCGGTTCCTCCTTCAGACTTCTGAAAATAGTTCACGGATTCTTCCCAACACTGGATGTTAATCTATCACTTGTTCAGGTGCAACTTCTTCACGGACGCTTGCCAACAACGGATGCTGCTTCAACCCCTGAAAACAGTTCACGGATTCTCCAGACACGGATGTCAATCTATTGCTGGCTCAGACCCCCAGTTCAGAGATGTTCCAAAACATGGATACCTTTCTGATACTCGTCCACTCACCATTGACATACATTTCAACATTTCCAGATGGCATCTATAAGCCCATCCTCCTAACAAACATTTCTAAATGGCATCTTTAAGCCCATTTCCAGATGGCATCTATAAGCCCATCCTTCTATCAGCAGTCACTAGATGGCATCTTTAAGCCCATCACCAAATGGCATCTTTAAGCCCATTCCCTCTACCGTCACGTCACCGAGTGCAAATTTTCTGGGCACTTTAGTGTCCAATCTCCTTTTACCTTCGAGTCGCGAAAGGCAAACTTGCCAATCTAACTCTTCAGGTTCAAGAAGATTGAACAGGAGCAACTGTTGTACCCCAAAATTTGCCCTCGTATTTTTCCACAACTTCAGGCTTTTCCTGATTTTTCAGATTGGCTCAAGAATCGATCAAACGGACTTTTCTCGTCAGTCAGACAAAATTAGGGTTTTCATTGGTTTTCATGGGTCTGGAACAATTCAAACAGTTTGTTTAGGGTTTGGTTGATTTTGGCTCAACTTTGATCAGGCGAACGCTTCTTTGGCATTTGATCAGGAATTAGGGTTTTTGTGCGCAGATCTCTCAGAAGGTTTAACTCTACAGTGTTTTTCAAGTTATGCTGAGATGTGGATTGAAACATCTGGATTGAGTTCGCATTGTGTGATTAAATCAGTAAAAGGATACATTTGGATTGAATTTGCAAGGTTTGATTAAAGCCAGTAAAAGGAAAATACGTCTGGACAGTTGTTGTGATTGACTGTGCTTTGCTTGGGATGTTGGAAGCACCAAGTTTATTAATTGATCAATGCTGAAACAATGTTTATTTAATTATTTATTATTCTAAGATTAAATAGTTGGAATTTATTTTCAATTATTTTAATTTAAAGAATTATAAATAATAAAGTAAACAATTGAAAAGAAGAAAAGAATTAATTGGATAAAAAAGCTTTTATTTATCTGTATAATTGTTTTTGTTTACAATAATGATTTTACAGTAATTAAGACTATCCTAATTTTTTCTAAATCTTCAATTCTTCATTCTTCATTTGGTGTTACCCCTCTCCATTTAATTTTCATCTGCAAAGAAAAGAAAAAGAAGTCAGAAGCAGATAAATATTTAAAAAGCAGACAATTAATTTGGGCTCATCATTAAAGGCAACTGACTGGGATCAGTTAGCCCTTTCTGCAAATCACGGGATTTCTCCCGGTTCACAAAAAGGGATGAATATTTGCTTGCTAAACTTGGAATGCACAGAATTAAAAAATGCACAAGTTCAAAGTTTGTCAAAAAACTACATAGTTCAAAGCAAGACAGCACTACAAAGTCCAAATCCAAATTGAACCACAAAGTCCCAAACTGAGTTCATATTCAAACTTTCTACAAGCTGCCAAAAAAGCTGTCAAAGATATCAAAGTATCACAAAAGTGCAGCACAAAATCTGGAAGAAAAGAGATAAAGTATGCAGAGTAAACATGTAATGCAAGCAAGCTGTTCATTTCATCATTTCCCAGTGTTGCCCTTTCAGAAAAGTACACATAAACATTATTTTAATGTTTTGAATTGTACTGGAGAGAGAGAAGAGAGAAAAGTGATTAGGCTTACAGGTTTGGCTTTAGGCAAGAAAGGATAGAAAAACAAAACTGTCAAATATAAAAACCATCTGTTGGAACTCTAAGAAACCCCCAGCCAAAAACACCATCAACCTTAAACCAGTAAAGCTAAAACCTGTGCAAGAAAATGAAGCTGAAACCTAAAGCCAGTGAAACCAAACTCAAATAATGGTTAACCTGCAATCAAACCAACCAAACACATAACTTGCATAAACCTTCCGGTCTCCAAACCAGCGACAACCAGTAAGGCTATAAACCAGTAAACCTTGTCAAGACCTCATATGCCCAAAACCTGCAAGCTTAAACCTATCAGGCCAAAGCATAATCAAAACAAATAACCAGCCTAACCATTCAAGGCCAAAACCTGTCAAGTTTAAACCAGTAAAACCCAACCTGCTAAGCCATAACTTTAAACCAACAGCCATATCCAAACAGAGAACCAGTATAACCTGTTCAAACCTCACATCCAAACATCAGCCATGTCAAACTGTCGAGCCTAGCGTTCAAGGCAACAAAAAGCCCTCAGGAAACACCATTATTGGGAAAACACACTAACCAACAAAATTTCAGCATATCAATATTCAGAAGCATATTCAGAAACACACAGGGTCAAACATCACAAGGGCCCTCAGAAAATTTCATCATTGGGCAAAGGTTCAAATAAATCTCAAGCATACAAAGGCGACCAGAAGAAGATAAGGCAACCATAAGAAGAAGATAAAGAAGCGTACATAGGCAAAGGAAAGGCAACAGAAACGAGCAAAGGTGAAGAGGATAAAGATTTGTTTTTCAGAAGCTCATCACAAAACAAAAAAATAAAATACAAGATACCAAGGTTTCCAAAGCTCGCGCGTCCTCAAGCCACCGCGTCACATTTTCCTCCGCCGTCAAAGCCGCCTACGCGCCTCCTAGATCCCTCCTCCGTCTCCGAAAGGTAGTCTTCTTATATCCTTTGCATGCATGTCAAAATAACGAAAGAAAACACATAAATCAAGACCCAATCGAAACTTAAAATCAAAGATATAACGAAAGCCCTAAACGCGAGAAAGACAGAGTTCGAACCTTGTAAGTGTCGCCTAAACGGTCCATTGGAGTGAGAAAAGGGAACGGTGGCGCCGGTGGTTTTGGATGAAGAAGCTTTATCGGAAGTTGGCCGGAGAAGACAAAGTGAAGCAACGGCGCTGTAAACCCTAAGCCCAATCACCAAATGAACGAAACAGTTAAGCCCCTTTGCAAAATGTTTTGCTCAGAATGTGGGCCTGGCCCTTTCTAAAAAATACCATTTGCCCCTCTAACATTAAACAATGTTTTACGTTTTTAGTATATATCACATGATAAATTGTTATAGAAAATCAAAACACCAATAATAATTTTTCTTTCCCTTTTTTTTTACAATTTATCCTTTCTTTTAATTGAGTTTGTATATACAATACCCCTTTTTCATATAACCTAATCATAATTTTATATATAATACATTGATTAAAATAGAAATATTATTTTTAGACTTAAAACATTTTTTAGTTAATAATTTGTACATAATCAATTAAAATACATTTTTTTAATATACATAATTTAATTAAAATTTAAAACATTTAATTAAAATATTCTCTTTGTACATATTAACAAAATACAAGATTACAAAGATTAAATAAAGAAAACATCTAATTCTTTTTATTAAGTAAACCATACTTGATAACACATTAAATTCACATTTTCCTAACTTGTAAATAAATACATGTACACTTACACATTTACAATACACAAATACATTTACATTGCTCTTATACACATTTGCTTATCTTATACATTGCTATACTTACATATTACATTCGCGCAGTTCGATTGGGTTGTAAATTATTGGACACTACATTCCTAAAAGTCTCATCCCCATTTGTGAATTTGTACCCCCATTCCCGGATACTATTTGTAATACTGTAGACTTTAAATTCTTGCAATTTACCGCTTTTGAATTATACCATGGTTAGACCTAGGGTTTGCATGTACATAAAACCAAATGCTAGATAACCTAATACAAGACAAATACATGAAATCAATACACAATCACACTTGCACCCCCTAGGGTAATCCCACATGTTGCCTTCCAAAATGGGCCATGCTTGCACGTCGAGTTTCTTTGGCAAAACAAATTCAAATGATCATAAGTCCCTCGATGACGCTTTCGAAAGTCGCCTATCAAAATGATCAAGTCCCTTCAAGCAAATTGCCAAAGACACTTGGCACCATTGCATTCGTGGTCCATACGATGACCCGCGCCCGTCCCGTTAAACTTCCTAAACGCAAGATTGTCCACCAAATTCAATGGTGGAACAAAATTGTTAAAAAGGGTTGAAAACATGGAGAAAACCTTTGAGTATAATAGGGGTAGACAAATCTCTTAGTTACTTGAGATCAACTTGCAAAAACACTTGCCTCCTTTTCAAAAACCACATTTCATACACACTTTCAAACAAACTTCAAAAAACATTTTGAAACATCTTTTCGAAAAGATACACACCGTTGTATATACTCAAACACGAGTCATTACAATGGTTGCCGAAACAAAGGCGTCTATTTCAAAAACATTTTCAAAACACACACATACACCACAATTTCAAGCAATCGAAAATCAAGGCAAGTGATCTAAACACCAAGTAACTAAGAGCCCATGGATAACCATGGATGAAAAGGGTGCTAATACCTTCCCTTTTCATAATCTACCCCCCGGACCCACGAAACATCTCAAAAGGTTTTTCCTGTGCTTTTATAACCTTTCCTTTAGGATAAAATAAAAGTCGGTGGCGACTCTTGCTCAACCGAACAAGTGCGAATACAAACGCAAAACTCAAGTCAGTTCTCCCACCGTATCACAGAACTGGTGAATCTGTTGGGGAGTAATTCAAAAGTGGGGTTACCTTAGGGTTTAGATCACCTTTACATTCTTGCTTTGATTGCCTTGATTGCTTTACTTTTTTGGTCCTTGTTTGGGTTTGTTGTAAATCCTACACCCGGATTTGGGGCACCTTCTTAGGTAAATAGCAATAAAACTGTGAGGGAACTGTGCGGGGTATACCGACATGGTAGAAGCAGTAAGCTATGTTAGTGTGACATATTTGTGAGTACCGGTAACCCTTGAGTTCAATCAAGGAGAGTACGGGGCCGCTGAGTGATGTGGTGAAGCACTAACGAACTCTTAGAACCTTAATTGACCATCTTAGCCTTTTTAGGGGTAGTGAGATGACCGACTTTGGTGCAGTCCGAAGTTGGTAGATACTCGATACTACACTCATTTGAGGGTTGTTTTCTTGGAATATTTTGGTCGCCAGTTAAGTGGCTAAACCGAAACGATGAACACAGAAAACAATCCAATGATATTGAGCTCCTTAGAACCCAGTTTCTATTTTAGGACAGGATGAGCCAACTAACTTCAAGAGGGTACTTACCTAAACCCCATGCAAGCCTAAACCTAAGGACTTGTTTGCTTTGTGTGAATATGATTGCCTGTATATACACTCACTTGCTTTTTGCATACATGAACATAACATCATAACATCATACCATAGCATTTTCAATAACCATTTCAAGGATCTCGAGGGGTCTTTTGATGCAGGGTCACGTTGAACCAGACGTCTATCAAAGGGCAAGAGGTTTCCTCCTTTAACAAATGCCAATCAAAGTTCAAGTGCAACAACTTGAATCAGTGGCTATGACCCACTTGACATGGTGAGCTTGATTCTCGTGGAAAGACATCCACCAGTGCACAGTTCTCCAATCAAAGTTCAAGTGCAACAACTTGAATCAGGGGCTATGACCCACTTGACATGGTGAGCTTGATTCTCGTGGAGAGACATCCACCGGTGCAAAGTTCTCTAATCCAAAGAGCAAAGTTCAACCTCTAACATTCTCCTGTGTTTACCCCAAGAGATCCTTGAAAGCATGCATCCACATATCATGCATTGCATCTTAACAATCTTTCCTTTTTCAGGTTTCCTTACTCTCCTGCTGTTTATTTCAGTAAGAGATGGCTCTAGAAAGAACTGTCAAGGATATCCAGGACCAGACTTCGCAGCTGCAGGAAATTTTTTTGAACTTGTCTCTGGGGCAAGAAGAAATGAAAGCTCTCCTCACAAAGGGCTTGGAGAATTCAAACAATACCCGGAGTGATCAGCTTGCGGAGCTGCAGTTTGATCTGGAAACATTGAGGATCCAAGTGATGGGGCAGTTAGTGGGCCAGATGGCTCTCATCCAACACCTAGCTCAAAGACAAGAGGAACTCAGGTTCTTGTCCGCCAACTGCTTCCAAACAACCAATTGGGGCAAACATTTGAGGTTGAAGAACAAGTCACCGCTCATCCTCCATCCACTCAAGAAGACAAGGGGAAGGCTCCTTCGCTTGCTTAAGGGTCACAAGCCCATCAACAACCTCGCCAGCGTCAACGGGGTAATCGGCGTAAGCAAGAAACGTCGGGAAGACAGTTCACGGAGACTGAGATACCATCATTCTTCATACTGAAGCGCCTGTTGGAGGTCAACCTGCTTACTTTAAGGGATCCTCCTCGGAATCTCAATACCTCCTCTCCTAACTATCGTCCCGATGCATTTTGTGTTTACCACTCCTACAGCCCGGGACACGACACCAACGACTGTTGGGCCTTGAAGAACAAGATTCAAGATCTGATCGACATTGGAGTACTGGAATTCATGCCAGACGGCGAGATGAAAATCTTCCGTTAAGGGATCCTCCACCTGAAGTGACGAAGCTCAAACTGAGAGACTTTTGCTTCATTTGAATTTTCAAAGTTGTAATTTTATTTCGTTATTCAAACAATTAACTGTTGATGTTAAACTCTGTTTCATTAATGCATTGCATATGTTTGTCTTGAATTCATCCATTCGTTTTCACTACTCTTATGCCTTTCTTTATGATATTTAACTCTTGATAAAAAGCTGCAAGCCTTTAGAGGGAGGATGATGAAACAATACCATAATCTCATACGGTATGCTTTTAAACAGACCTTGCTAATAATGTACAGGCATTTCTTTCAAATCCCCAAACACTGGAGTTATAAGGAAGATAATCCCTAGTCAACCCCTTCGAGCCAAAGAAGTAGGAGTTTTTTGTTTCTAAACAATCAAAACCTTTGATATAAACCTGGGGCATGGTAGTATCTCAGTTAATTCAAGAGAAAACGCGCATTGAAATCGCAAACTCTCAGTTCGTAACACAACGAACGACGTCAAAGAAAAAGAAAAGCATTCCTTTGGAATCAAAAGACAAGGGTGGTTCCCTATCACATAGGCAGTCAATCTCTCAAAAGAGAAAAGCCCACCAAGCCAAAACCTATAAAGGAGGCTTAAGAAAGCTGGGGCATCCCGCTGATTGTAATCTCAAAAAAATGGGAACGGTCAGGCAAAAATTAGGGATAACAAATCAAAATCAAAATAGTGAGGTCATTACAAATCCTCAACAACATGAAAAATGTTGAAAAGGAAAAAGGAGATGATGACTGTCTCCCCAAATTCAACTGGTGAACCACCGCCCAAATGTCGTTCCAAACTCAAAATAGAGTGCGACGCACAATTAACTGAGCTTAGGTGTGAAGAACATCACGAAGAGCGGGGGGTACAAACATACTTTGAGCCTTTATCCTTTGTTTCTTAAACCGTGAACCAAGCCACATTACAACCCTTCAAAAGTCCTAATTGAAGCATGGGTTAGTTCGAAAGCATACTGTTACAAAAGGTATCCTGACTCCTGTAAGGCTTTGCTCTAAATCTTGTGTTGACTTGTCTTATAAAAAGTTTTCTGCTAAGAAACGCATTCTTCAAAACTTCGAGACAAACATAAACTTTGCATTGCTTGAATATCATTGTCTGCATTTGGCTTTTTGTTTGACAGCGAAGAAATTCATACAGCGAATGTTCGGAGGAACGAAAACTCTCTCAGTGAACAGAATCACTTCAAAAGGATGACACTTCCAACGACAAATCTCCTATCAACAAGGGGCATGACATGTCACCATCCTGTTAACCTGGGGCAGTCCAGTCAAGGTTTCAACAGATCTTTCAAAGTCCATTTAACCTGGGGCAGTCCAGTCAAGATTTCAAGAAATCTCTCAATCCGCAGAGTAATCTGATTCAAGACTCCTTCATCACCACTCGAGGCATTCGAATGTCAAAAGTGCTCAACAATTCCCTCATCACCTCAGAAGATTGGTATAGTTAAAGATGTGACCCAGAGATGGCGACATTCTATAACTCATTCAGATTCTCTTCCAGATATAGTTCAAGATGTGACCCAAGACCTGGCAACATTTTATAACTCATTCCGAGATTCCTTCTAGATATAGTTCAGATGTGACCCTGATTCGGCGACATTCCGTAACTTATTCAAGATTTCCTTCTAGATATAGTTCAGATGTGACCCAAGATTTGGCGACATTCTATAACTTATTCAGACTTTCTTCATGATATAGTTCAAGATGTGACCCAAGATTTGGCGACATTCTATAACTCATTGAAATTTGCATCCAGATATAGTTCAAGATGTGACCCAAGATTTGGCGACATTCTATAACTCATTCATACTTTCTTCCAGATATAATTCCAGATGTGACCCAGAGATGGCGACATTCTATAACTTATTCAGATTTTCATTCATGATATAGTTCAAGATGTGATCCAAGATTTTGCGACATTCTATAACTTATCCAAGCCTGCTTCCAGAAATAGTTCAGATGTGACCCACGATTTGGCGACATTCAGATTTGTTTCTAGAGATAGTTCAAGATGTGACCCAGAGATGGTGATGTTCAGTAACTTATTCCAGACCAACACCTGCAGCAATCAGAGGACTCTCGCAATCCCCAGCCAGAGAACCTTCCAGAAGCTAACTCCACTCAGAGTCAAGTTTCATTATCCCCAGCGAAGCTAAAACTTCCAACTATCAATCCCCAAGCAGATTGAAGACTCTCATTCTCAGTTCCCCACAGAATATTCGAATATTCTTCGGTGAAGATCTCCTCAAGACAGTAATTCCCCAGTAGTTTGGCATACAACCCAAGCTTCTGATTTCCCCAACAGTGGTCCCAAGACTTCTCATTTTTTTAACAATCAAAGATTCTTGCCCTCCACAGTAGCAGCCAAGGAATTGTTCTCCCCGACAGCAGTCAAGATTCTTTTATCTTCAGTCATCCAGGATTCATCTATCCTCAGCAATATAGCTCATTAGCTTACATGCGCATTCATCACATTCATGTCATAAACATTAATGTCACATACATTGCATCACGCATCATGACATTGCATACAACTAACTCTTTACCTTTTCAGGAAAGATCAGTCAACAAACTAGGAGCATCATCTTCCGAGATTCTTTTCTAGAAATAGTTCAGATGTGACCCAGACATGGCGATATTCTAATACTTATTCCAGATTCACTCAGAGACAGTTCAGATGTGACCCAGACACGGCGACATTCTGATACTTGTTCCAGATTCATCCAGATGCAGTTTTACACGGACTCATCATCAGGAAACCCTACACCGGTTCCTCCTTCAGACTTCTGAAAATAGTTCACGGATTCTTCCTAACACTGGATGTTAATCTATCACTTGTTCAGATGCAACTTCTTCACGGACGCTTCCCAACAACGGATGCTGCTTCAACCCCTGAAAACAGTTCACGGATTCTCCAGACACGGATGTCAATCTATTGCTGGCTCAGACCCCCAGTTCAGAGATGTTCCAAAACATGGATACCTTTCTGATACTCGTCCACTCACCATTGACATACATTTCAACATTTCCAGATGGCATCTATAAGCCCATCCTCCTAACAAACATTTCTAAATGGCATCTTTAAGCCCATTTCCAGATGGCATCTATAAGCCCATCCTTCTATCAGCAGTCACTAGATGGCATCTTTAAGCCCATCACCAAATGGCATCTTTAAGCCCATTCCCTCTACCGTCACGTCACCGAGTGCAAATTTTCTGGGCACTTTAGTGTCCAATCTCCTTTTACCTTCGAGTCGCGAAAGGCAAACTTGCCAATCTAACTCTTCAGGTTCAAGAAGATTGAACAGGAGCAACTGTTGTACCCCAAAATTTGCCCTCGTATTTTTCCACAACTTCAGGCTTTTCCTGATTTTTCAGATTGGCTCAAGAATCGATCAAACGGACTTTTCTCGTCAGTCAGACAAAATTAGGGTTTTCATTGGTTTTCATGGGTCTGGAACAATTCAAACAGTTTGTTTAGGGTTTGGTTGATTTTGGCTCAACTTTGATCAGGCGAACGCTTCTTTGGCATTTGATCAGGAATTAGGGTTTTTGTGCGCAGATCTCTCAGAAGGTTTAACTCTACAGTGTTTTTCAAGTTATGCTGAGATGTGGATTGAAACATCTGGATTGAGTTCGCATTGTGTGATTAAATCAGTAAAAGGATACATTTGGATTGAATTTGCAAGGTTTGATTAAAGCCAGTAAAAGGAAAATACGTCTGGACAGTTGTTGTGATTGACTGTGCTTTGCTTGGGATGTTGGAAGCACCAAGTTTATTAATTGATCAATGCTGAAACAATGTTTATTTAATTATTTATTATTCTAAGATTAAATAGTTGGAATTTATTTTCAATTATTTTAATTTAAAGAATTATAAATAATAAAGTAAACAATTGAAAAGAAGAAAAGAATTAATTGGATAGAAAAGCTTTTATTTATCTGTATAATTGTTTTTGTTTACAATAATGATTTTACAGTAATTAAGACTATCCTAATTTTTTCTAAATCTTCAATTCTTCATTCTTCATTTGGTGTTACCCCTCTCCATTTAATTTTCATCTGCAAAGAAAAGAAAAAGAATTCAGAAGTAGATAAATATTTAAAAAGCAGACAATTAATTTGGGCTCATCATTAAAGGCAACTGACTGGGATCAGTTAGCCCTTTCTGCAAATCACGGGATTTCTCCCGGTTCACAAAAAGGGATGAATATTTGCTTGCTAAACTTGGAATGCACAGAATTAAAAAATGCACAAGTTCAAAGTTTGTCAAAAAACTACATAGTTCAAAGCAAGACAGCACTACAAAGTCCAAATCCAAATTGAACCACAAAGTCCCAAACTGAGTTCATATTCAAACTTTCTACAAGCTGCCAAAAAAGCTGTCAAAGATATCAAAGTATCACAAAAGTGCAGCACAAAATCTGGAAGAAAAGAGATAAAGTATGCAGAGTAAACATGTAATGCAAGCAAGCTGTTCATTTCATCATTTCCCAGTGTTGCCCTTTCAGAAAAGTACACATAAACATTATTTTAATGTTTTGAATTGTACTGGAGAGAGAGAAGAGAGAAAAGTGATTAGGCTTACAGGTTTGGCTTTAGGCAAGAAAGGATAGAAAAACAAAACTGTTAAATATAAAAACCATCTGTTGGAACTCTAAGAAACCCCCAGCCAAAAACACCATCAACCTTAAACCAGTAAAGCTAAAACCTGTGCAAGAAAATGAAGCTGAAACCTAAAGCCAGTGAAACCAAACTCAAATAATGGTTAACCTGCAATCAAACCAACCAAACACATAACTTGCATAAACCTTCCGGTCTCCAAACTAGCGACAACCAGTAAGGCTATAAACCAGTAAACCTTGTCAAGACCTCATATGCCCAAAACCTGCAAGCTTAAACCTATCAGGCCAAAGCATAATCAAAACAAATAACCAGCCTAACCATTCAAGGCCAAAACCTGTCAAGTTTAAACCAGTAAAACCCAACCTGCTAAGCCATAAATTTAAACCAACAGCCATATCCAAACAGAGAACCAGTATAACCTGTTCAAACCTCACATCCAAACATCAGCCATGTCAAACTGTCGAGCCTAGCGTTCAAGGCAACAAAAAGCCCTCAGGAAACACCATTATTGGGAAAACACACTAACCAACAAAATTTCAGCATATCAATATTCAGAAGCATATTCAGAAACACACAGGGTCAAACATCACAAGGGCCCTCAGAAAATTTCATCATTGGGCAAAGTTTCAAATAAATCTCAAGCATACAAAGGCGACCAGAAGAAGATAAGGCAACCATAAGAAGAAGATAAAGAAGCGTACATAGGCAAAGGAAAGGCAACAGAAACGAGCAAAGGTGAAGAGGATAAAGATTTGTTTTTCAGAAGCTCATCACAAAACAAAAAAATAAAATACAAGATACCAAGGTTTCCAAAGCCCGCGCGTCCTCAAGCCACCGCGTCACATTTTCCTCCGCCGTCAAAGCCGCCTACGCGCCTCCTAGATCCCTCCTCCGTCTCCGAAAGGTAGTCTTCTTATATCCTTTGCATGCATGTCAAAATAACGAAAGAAAACACATAAATCAAGACCCAATCGAAACTTAAAATCAAAGATATAACGAAAGCCCTAAACGCGAGAAAGACAGAGTTCGAACCTTGTAAGTGTCGCCTAAACGGTCCATTGGAGTGAGAAAAGGGAACGGTGGCGCCGGTGGTTTTGGATGAAGAAGCTTTATCGGAAGTTGGCCGGAGAAGACAAAGTGAAGCAACGGCGCTGTAAACCCTAAGCCCAATCACCAAATGAACGAAACAGTTAAGCCCCTTTGCAAAATGTTTTGCTCAGAATGTGGGCCTGGCCCTTTCTAAAAAATACCATTTGCCCCTCTAACATTAAACAATGTTTTACGTTTTTAGTATATATCACATGATAAATTGTTATAGAAAATCAAAACACCAATAATAATTTTTCTTTCCCTTTTTTTTTACAATTTATCCTTTCTTTTAATTGAGTTTGTATATACAATACCCCTTTTTCATATAACCTAATCATAATTTTATATATAATACATTGATTAAAATAGAAATATTATTTTTAGACTTAAAACATTTTTTAGTTAATAATTTGTACATAATCAATTAAAATACATTTTTTTAATATACATAATTTAATTAAAATTTAAAACATTTAATTAAAATATTCTCTTTGTACATATTAACAAAATACAAGATTACAAAGATTAAATAAAGAAAACATCTAATTCTTTTTATTAAGTAAACCATACTTGATAACACATTAAATTCACATTTTCCTAACTTGTAAATAAATACATGTACACTTACACATTTACAATACACAAATACATTTACATTGCTCTTATACACATTTGCTTATCTTATACATTGCTATACTTACATATTACATTCGCGCAGTTCGATTGGGTTGTAAATTATTGGACACTACATTCCTAAAAGTCTCATCCCCATTTGTGAATTTGTACCCCCATTCCCGGATACTATTTGTAATACCGTAGACTTTAAATTCTTGCAATTTACCGCTTTCGAATTATACCATGGTTAGACCTAGGGTTTGCATGTACATAAAACCAAACTCTAGATAACCTAATACAAGACAAATACATGAAATCAATACACAATCACACTTGCACCCCCTAGGGTAATCCCACATGTTGCCTTCCAAAATGGGCCATGCTTGCACGTCGAGTTTCTTTGGCAAAACAAATTCAAATGATCATAAGTCCCTCGATGACGCTTTCGAAAGTCGCCTATCAAAATGATCAAGTCCCTTCAAGCAAATTGCCAAAGACACTTGGCACCATTGCATTCATGGTCCATACGATGACCCGCGCCCGTCCCGTTAAACTTCCTAAACGCAAGATTGTCCACCAAATTCAATGGTGGAACAAAATTGTTAAAAAGGGTTGAAAACATGAGAAAACCTTTGAGTATAATAGGGGTAGACAAATCTCTTAATTACTTGAGATCAACTTGCAAAAACACTTGCCTCCTTTTCAAAAACCACATTTCATACACACTTTCAAACAAACTTCCAAAAACATTTTGAAACATCTTTTCGAAAAGATACACACCGTTGTATATACTCAAACACGAGTCATTACAATGGTTTCCGAAACAAAGGCGTCTATTTCAAAAACATTTTCAAAACACACACATACACCACAATTTCAAGCAATCGAAAATCAAGGCAAGTGATCTAAAAACCAAGTAACTAAGAGCCCATGGATAACCATGGATGAAAAGGGTGCTAATACCTTCCCTTTTCATAATCTACCCCCCGGACCCACGAAACATCTCAAAAGGTTTTTCCTGTGCTTTTATAACCTTTCCTTTAGGATAAAATAAAAGTCGGTGGCGACTCTTGCTCAACTGAACAAGTGCGAATACAAACGCAAAACTCAAGTCAGTTCTCCCACCGTATCACACTAGGGTTTTCTCAGATTTTCAAGATTGGCTCAGGAATCGATCAGACAGACTTTTCTTTGGCAGTAGATCAAGAATTAGGCTTTCTCTCGCATTTCTCAGAAGAAGCTGAATTCTCAGAAATTCAATTAACTGCCACATGTTTTCACGCTTTTTAAGCTTACTGAAAGATTACTGGTTGTTCTCAAGGCCTGTTTATCTGGGACAAGAAATGGGAGCCGAGACTGTCATTTGGAATATTCAGTTTTTGTCTGATCCAGGTTAACCAGATAATGTGCGTCTGTTAAGACGTTTTCTTGTTAATGGAATGAAATGTTTGTTTGTTTATTGGAATACACAGTGCGTATTTTGATTGGAATGATGTTGCAAGGTTACGTAACTACAGAATTATTGGATTACTTAAAGATTAAGTTATCTGTATTGGAATTATTGGAATGCAATTTCAATTATTTTGATCTGAGAAACTTAAAGGATTAAGTGAAGATGCAAAGAAAGAATTGCAAGATATTGACAGTAGAAGATTTTATTGGATATCAGATTGTCTCATAAAGATATTTCATTTATTTCAGATGTTGATACAAAAATAATTTAGTACTCATATGCTTTAAGTTTTACAGCTTATAGTACTTGAAAAATAAATTATTACAATTAATGGAAAATCTCTCTAAGTTACAAAGAATTGAATCTAAGCCTAAGCTTCCATTGCTCCATTGCTCCCGTGCTCGCCACAAATTCTCCTGCTTCCTTTGCTTTGTCACCATCCAATTTACGCTCACATGAAAGAAAGACAAAGAAAAGAGGATTAGTACAGTTAATTGAATAGAATTTTCAAACAAAAAAGAAAGAAAATATTCATCATTAAAGTTTACCATTTGGAATCAGAGTGCTATTTTTCATCACGTTTTTATTTTTCTCTTTGCAAATCACAAGAAGATTGCTCTTCTTGGTTCACAAAGAGAAAAATAAAAATGCAAAGTTGAAGAATGCAAAAGCAAAATTATTCAAATGTAAAGCACAAGGAAAACTGAAACATGTTGTCCAAACAGCACAAGCAAGGCGCCAAACTGTACATTACAAAGCAACCAAACAACATGGAAAACTAAACATTGCAGCAAACTAAACATTGCATACAAAGGCAAACTGGATGCAAGCAAACCAAACTAAATGCAGTTCAAACAATGCAGCAAGCTAGAAAGTATAATGCAGCAGGCAAAACGTGCAGAGGGTAAACCAAATAACAAGCAAAAGGCTTTTCATAGCCTATCATCATTTTCTAGGGATTTAGGCAAACTTTTCAGAAAAGTGGAAAAGAAAATTGCTTTATCATTGAGAGAGAAAGAGAGAAAAGATATCACCTATTGGAATGGTACAATTTGGCTATCAAGGCTAATCTGTCACAAGTCAAAAAGATATAATATCATGAAGCTGGAAGAAAAGGAGGGGGTCAGTTTTGTCAAACAGAAAAGATTTTGCAACTCTCTTCAAAAGGTCAAAATTGCATAACAGTTTAAAGGAGGCAGGCCTGAAGCTGCAAGAGACAACTCTCCCAAAAACCATAAAACTGCATAATAGTTTCAAGCAACAGGCCTGAAGCTGCAAAACTACAAAACCTGCCAAACTGTAAACGTGCAGTTCCCAAATATATCAAACCAAGCTGCAACTGTAACAACAGCCAAGCCTGAAAACTCACAAAACAACAAGTATCCAAACCTGTATAACAGCAAGAACAACAACCACAAAACCTGTCCAACATTTCAAAAAGCATAACAGTTTTCAAACAGGGCTAACAACCACAAAACAGCATAATAACTCAAACTGCAAAACAAGCAAAACTGCAAGTTTCAAATCTTCCCAACAACATAAACATTCACAAACTCTAAACCTGCATAGCAGTTCAAACAAACTGTAACAAAAACTGCATAACAGTTTCAAGAAACAGGCCAAAACTACCAACATCCAAATACAAGGTTGTTTACCAAATGCAATGGTAAAACAACACTGTCAAAAGGGTTAAAAATGTATAGGAAGGATCTTTGAGTAGATAGGGTAGACAAATCTTAGTTACTTGATCAAAACTTGCAAAAAACATCCTTGCTATTTTCAAACACACTTCACAACACAATTTCAAAACATTTCCCAAAACAAACTTTCAAACATTGAAAAATCTTTTCAAAAGACAATACACCTTTGTATACATTCAAACAAGAATCATTACAAAGGTTACCACAATGATGGCCTCTTTTCAAAACATTTTCAAAACCACACACAAAGCACCATTTCAAACAATTGAAAAGCAAAAGCAAGTGATCTAAACAAGTAACTAAGAGCCCATAGATATCCATGGATGAAAAGGGTGCTTGCACCTTCCCTTTTCATAATCTACCCCCCGAACCCAAGAAAACATCTCAAAGGTATTTCCTATGCTTTTTGACCTTTCCTTTGGATAAAATAAAAAGTCGGTGGCGACTCTTGCTAAACCGAAACATTTGCGAATACAAACGCAAAACCTCAAGTCAGTTCTCCCACCGTATCACACATGGTAGTAGATTTCTCCACTGTAATTTCACGGTACTGTTTTATCTGATTTGTATGGGGCCGGCCCGGGCATTGTAATCTTGAGTGGAGTAGTCTTTGGAGCAGGTGTAATCCTAACGGGTCTTTTAGGGGCCCTGGAATGATTAGCGTAGATGGCTATAATTAAAACTTCTTTCACTGGAACGGGTGAAATAGGAGCATTCTCAAACAAAATTTCTTGGTTATCCCTCAGTCGTTGGATACCTTTTTTCAACAGAGGGCAGTCAAATGATGAGGACAGGCAAACATGGTAGTCTTGGTCACAACATGGGAAAATACCAGCTTTCAACAAATTCAACTTAATAATCGGGAGCGGAGTCAACAGTTTATCCACGGTAGCAACAAATAGATCTTCTTCAATAGCGTTGGCATTGCGACCATGCCTAAGCATTGGAGCAGAAATAACATTTGGTTTCTCAGGCGCTTCAAACTCAACTTCCTTTGCATCTATCAAGTCCTGAATTTTGTTCTTCAGAGCCCAACAGTTGTTGGTGTCGTGCCCTAGACTTTCAGAATGGTACGCGCATATGGCATTGGGATGGTAGTATGGAGACGTAGTATTTGGATTCTTTGGGGCCTCTTTTAGAGTGGCCATATTCAACTTCAGAAGATGTGGTAGAACTTGGGCTGGAGTCATGTTAATCTTGGTGAATTGCCGAACTGGACTTTCTACCCTTTGTTGGTTATTTCTTGGCTGGTCTGATGCAGGCTTTGGAATTATAACGGCCCCCGCCGTTGGTAGGCGCTCAGTTCTTCCCTGATTCCTCTGTGAATAGACAGAAGATACTTCCTTCCTTCCAGTGAAGGGCTTTTTCATAGCTGTTGAGGCAGATGCGTCCTTTTGAATCTTCCCACTTCTTATACCAGCCTCCACTCTTTCGCCAGTTAAAATCAATTCAGTAAACCCTACAGAGGAACTCCCAATCAGATGATTGAAGAAAGGACCTGATAGAGTTCCCAAGAACATGTCCACCAACTCCCTCTCAGATAGAGGGGGTTTCACCCTTCCGGCTAGATCTCTCCACTTTTGGGCGTAATCTTTAAATCCCTCATTGGAAATCATAGCCATACTCTGAAGTTGAGTACGGGTAGGCGCCAAATCAGCGTTGTATTGATATTGCTTATAGAAATTTGCTGCCAAGTCTTCCCAATTATGGACGTCAGCCCTTTCTAATTGGTAGAACCAATCAAGTTGCATTCCTGATAAACTGTCTTGGAAAAAGTGGACCCACAGGTCTTTGTCGGCAGAATGTGGTTGTATCTTCCTGACATATGATCTGAGGTTCATTTTAGAGCAAGACACCCCATCATACTTGGCAAATAGTGGCACTTTAAACTTTGGCGGGATTATAATTCCTGACACCAACATCAACTCTTCAAAATCTAGCCTCGGTACTCTCTGGATTTCCATAGCACTTAGTCGCTCTTCAAGGTGTTTGTACTTGTCATCAGCCGGAGGGTATTGTTGTTCAGAGTAGTCCTCTTCTTCCTCTTCTTCTTCAGAATCTGATGGTACTACCGTTTCTTTTCCTTTTCTTTCCCTTTCATCAGATGTTGTTGGAAAATCTAAGGCCCGTCTGGCTTGTCCCTGAAATCTTCTGCCCATGATTACCACACCAGTTGGCTTCTTCTTCTTTTTCTATTTTTCTTTTTCTAGCAAAGTCTTCAGCTCATCTTGCCCCTTGGCTAAGGTCATGAGTAACTGTTGAAATTGTGAGTTCTGAGCTTGCAGATCTTTGACCGTTTGTTCGAGATCCATCTTACTGAAATAAACAGTAGAGAGATGAGGAAACTTGTTGCAAAGACCTGTTTATGTTTATGGTGAATGATATGTATTCATGCAATGCTTTCAAGGATTTAGAAATTCAAATTTGTTTTAAACAAAAAAGAAACACACGTCATATTAATAAGGTAGAATTTGAGTACATCAATGCCCCTTGGGCAAAATAATCCAAAATTCTAAGGTAAAAAGACGTTGCGCATCCTCTTTGGTGCAATGTAGGTATTGAGAGTCTGCTCTTCATGAAGTAGCCGAGTGAGTTCCAAAACCTTCTTCTCGCTTGCGTAGAATTAGGCTTCGAAAGTATCTCGCTCTCCCTTGAGTTGTATCCAATCCCTTTGTAGATCTTCGAGTGATATCGGCATGTCAGGATGTAGGATAGTGTATGGAACTTCGCCTTCCTTAACAGACTCTATAATCACTGGGAGAATGGAGGGATACGGCATCATAAGACTTTGAGCGCGGGTTCGTACCCACTTGAGGTAAGGCTCAAGAGGGATGTAATTTTTGTGTCCCAAAGTCTTTCTATCCACCTTGTTTGGCATCCTCCAAGCTCGGATGAATCTCTGGCGAAGTCCTTGGTCGTCGTTGTTGTAGTCGAAAACCAATCCTTGAATTAGCATATCATGTGGGCCATCCCTTCGGGCATAACCAAACTGTCTTAAAGCTAAGCATGGGTTGTAGGTGATTCCTCCCCTAATGTCAAGTAGAGGGACATTAGGTAATTCCCCACAACGGTCAATAATGGTAACATTCTCTTTGGATCGAGAACACCAATGAATATCTGAATGTTTAAGTGTCATTAACCTTTGTGACCACCTCAAACCTTGCTCATTCTTCAAGGCTGATTGGGGAAGATGAGAAATAAACCATCTTGCCAAGAGAGGAGTACAACACGTAAGAACACCTCTTTTCCTCATTGTACAAGTGTCAAAAGAGTGTAGGATATCCCCAAGCAATGTAGGCACCGGGTTGCGAGACATGAAGATTTTGACAGCACTTATATCTATGAGTTGGTCAGGATTAGGGAACAAGACCATCCCATATATTAGAAGAGCTAAAATCTCCTCAAAAGCTTGCAAGTCTAGGGAATTCCAACAGCTTTGGGCCTTCTCAAACAGAAACTTTGATAAGAAGCCTTTGACACCACTTCTAGTTTCCCAATGAGTTGTGACATCAGATGAGTGCAAGTGCAGGGCTTGAGAAATCTCTTATGGCTTTGGATCTCTTTCCGTACCGTTGAAGGGTAGTTGATTGTGAATAGGAATCCTTAGAAGTTGAGAGAATTCTTCCAAAGTAGACACAAGTTGATAGTCAGTAAATGTGAAGCAATGGTGCAAAGGGTCAAAGAACTGGAAGAGAACCTTCAGCATATCCTCCTCTGTGTTGGAAGTGACCAAGTTGAGTAGACGACCATGTCTTTCGGTGAATGGAGAATTCTCAAGAATCCTTGAAGCTAGCTCCTTGAGTTGTGGAGGAATTCTTACAAGGTTGATTTGGATAGTTTTCCTGCGAAGTGAATCCATAACCTACAAAACAAGAACAAAGATAAATCTCCAAAATCCTTGAAATGGTTAGTGAATGCATATGATATTCATGATGTCCATGATGTTATGCACACGTATATATGTACAAGCAAATCAAGCAAGTTCTTAGTTTAGGCTTGCATGGGGTTTCATAGGTAAGTACCCTCTTGAAGTTTAGTTGGCTCAACCTGTCCTAGTAATAGTAGCCGGGTTCTAAGGAGCTCAATATCACTGGATTATTTCCTTGTTCATTTTTTCAGTTCAAGCCTCTTTACTGGCGACCGAAATATTCCAAGAAACCAACCATCAATGAGTGTAGTATCGAGTATCTACCAACTTCGGACTGCACCAAAGCCGGTCATCTCACTACATCCTAAAAGGCCAAGTTGGTCAAGTAAAGGTTCTAGAAGTTCATTAATGCTTTATGACATCACTCAGCGGCCCTGTATTCTCTTTGATTAACTCAAAGGCTACCGGTACCCACAAATATGTCGCACTAATATAGCTATTTCTTAGACCATGTCGGTATACCCCGCACAGTTTCCACAACGTATTGTTATTTACCTATAATGTTTCCCAAATCCGAGTGGAGGATTCAAACCCAAACAAAGAACCATAATTGTAAAGCAAACAAGTCAAACAATGTAAGCAAGTAAATGTGATCTAAACCCTAAGGTGACCCCACTTTTATAATTATCCCTAGCAGAGTCGCCAGTTCTGTGATGCGGTGGAAGAACTGACTTGAGGTTTTGCATTTGTGTTCGCAAATGTCGCGGTTAGCAAGAGTCGCAACCGACTTTTATTTTATCCAAAAGGAAAGGTAAAAAGGCACAGGAAAGACCTTTGAGATGTTTTCTTGAGTTCGGGGGGTAGATTATGAAAAGGGAAGGTGCTAGCACCCTTTTCATCCATGGTTTTCCATGGGCTCTTAGTTACTTGTTTAGATCACTTGCTTTGCTTTGTTTGAAATGGTGTTTGGTGTGATTTTGAAAGTATTTTATAAAAGAGGCCATTCGTTTAGGCAATCTTTGTAATGATTCTCGTTCGTAAGAATGTATACAAAGATGTTTGTCTTTTGAAAATGTTTTCAATATTTTGTAAGGAGTTTTGAAATGTGTGTGTTTGTTTTTGAAAATAGAAAGGATTATTTTGAAATGGGACAAGTAACTAGAAGTTATCTACCTACTCAAATGTATTTCTTGTGCATTTTTATTCCTTTGACATTGTTGACTTACCATTGATTTGGTAAGCAACCCTATCTTTGGATGTAAACGGGACGGGTGTGGGTCATCGTATAACCATGATAGCAATGTTGCCAAGTATCTTTGCATTTTTGAGGGACCAAGATCATCTTGTTTTAGGCAACCTTTAAATAGCGTCATCGAGGGACTATGATCTTATATTTGTTTTGTTTTGCCAAGATACTTCATGTGCGTAACATGGCCATTTTATTTTTGGCAACCAAGTGGGAGAAACCCTAAGGGTGCTTGTGTGTAAAGTGTGTCATTTTCATGCTTTTGTCTTGCATTTAGGGTTTTCTATTTTGCTTTGTTTTTGTTCTTGTCATGCAAACCCTAATTTACTAATCATGGTATAAAAGCGATAAATTGCGTAAAATAAACTAAGCTATTACAACAATTTTTATGGGAGGGGGGATACAAGTTCGAATGGGGATTTTGCACAAATATAAACCTAAATATATTATTACAACCAAATCGAATTTTGCACGAATTAAATAAATATAAGGCAAGTATTTAAAATGCAATGCAATGGATTCATGTAAAAAAATGTTGTGTTTTTTGTATGAGAAAAATAATTAATTCAAACCCTAGAAAAAATAATATTATTTTTGGAGGGGTTTAAAACCCTAGTTTTTTCAATTAAAAGAAAATAATATTCTATATTTACTAACTTATATATTTTTGTATAAAAAAAATAAATAATATTATGTTTAAATATTAAAAATTAAATATATATAAAAAATAAGTATTTATGAGTATACATAGTATAATAAAAAATATTAAGTATTTTTAAATATATTTACAAGTTATTTAAGAAAATAAAATCTATTTATCAAAATAAACTAATTTTTTATGTGAGAAAATAATAAAATAAAATAAAAGTGTGAAAATAAATAAATCATTTTTTGGTATTTTTTATCATTAAGAAAAATAAATGAAAACATTAAATATAAAAAAAATGAAGAAAATATAAAAAATATAAAAAGTTCAGTCAGAGGGTGCAAATAACAAGTCAGGGGGGGTGCAAATATCAAAAACAAAAAGCCCAAGGCGCCAAAAAAACCCAGAACACTTCATCCTTATCCTTCGTCCACTTCCCTGCGCGTGCTTCAGTTCAAATCTGTAACTCTCTTATGCTTGCACAAAAACAAAAACTCATAACATGAAACATGTGGCATTTGAGCTCATGATTCCAACAATATAAATTATGTAACCTAACTCTAAAAGATCAAGGAGAATTTTGGAACCCCTAATTCATGACCTAACTTTTTCAGCATTTTCAATCTTCAAATTCTCCCAGCACAAGTAACATAAATGAAAAGTAATGATATGTACAGCTTTGTCATGATAAGGGCTACATTTTTCCTTCATAAATCATGGCTTGAGGTTGCCTATTCAGAGAGATAGAGTTTGAAAAAATACCTCCTTCAGCTGGATTCGAGTAGGGTAATGCAGGGACTTTGATGGAGGCCTGGTGATTGTTTAAGCTTCCTTGAACTTCCCTGAAGCTTTTCCAATGCTTAGCTTGCTCTGAGGATGGCTGAAACTCTCTGGACAAGTCAAGTTGCAAGCTTCCAAAGTGAAAATGGTGGATGCTGAAACAGGGGTTACAGAACCATGGTAATGTCTTGGATTGCTTTGGTAGGATGTTTATTAGATGCTTGAAGTGTTTAAACACAAAATGCACGAGCCAAATGAGAGTTGGTTGTGCTTTTGCAGAATCTGAGTTTTTGGACAGTTTTGTGGAGTTTTTGAATTTCAGAGTGTTTCAAGTCAAAACCAAGCGTGCTATGCATTGTAACAAGTTTGTATATTTGTATAGAAATGATACAAAGTCATCCCTTACTAGTTGTACAAGCCTTGGACCTTTTTGCAACTTTTCTTGCATTTTAAGTAAAGTGAAGTGACCAATCCCACATGCTTGTACTAGCTGGCTTGAGAGTTGATAAGAGTTTGTACACATTGCTTGAGAGCTCTATAGATTGCCTGTATCAAAGGGACAGGTTCAATGCTCAAGATTGACAAAGTTACAAAAGCTTCTCTGTATGAAAATGGCATTGTGAACTTTTTGCCCAAAATGGAAATATCTTTTGTACAAAGCTTCAAAAGCAAAGATAAAGTCTTTGTCAACTGGTTTGCATTTAATTATGGAGTGTATAGCAAGCTTAGGACCTGTAAATCAAGATACAACCAGCATAGATTGGATTTGCAACTTGATGCTATGTGAAAAATGGCTTGAACAAAAGTGAGAAAATGCCAACTTCCCTTCTTCGATTCTCACTACTCAAAAATGATCTTGGAGAGTTCTTGGACATTTTGGAAAGCTTGAAATGTGTTATATAATCCATCTTTGAAATGCAATTTGAGATACCTCTTGGAACTAGGTGAAAAATGTCCATGAAGTTGGGTCCAAAACCTGCCTAAATTAGGGCAAAATTTTACTAAGTTAAGAAGTTCATGGACCTATATTCACAAATTCATAACTTGATATCCAAGCATCTATTGGGAAACGTTTGTGAAGAAAAGTTGTATATCTCATGGAGGACTACAACTTTCATGTTGGAAGTTTTCTTTGATTCAAAATGCATCATGGTGAAAAAGTTGTGAAATATTGGGAAAAAATAAGAAAATTTGTATACTTAGAAAAATTCTAAGTTATGAAATTTTTCAAATTAAGACCCTAATTTTCAATTTTGAGTTTCTTGGTGAACAAGTTTCATATTTTGACATATCTTGATGAATTATGACCCTTGGCACTTGATTTTGACCAAAAAGTCAAAGTTTGACTTTTCAATATACAGTTGACTTTTGATCAGTTGACTGGAAAATTCATCTGTCAATCCAATGAACTTGAGATCTTTTGAACCATGTAATTAGGTCAAGATGATGCCATTGAACCCTTGAAATCATGTTTGAACTCAATTGGTCATTGGCTAGGTTAAAAATCAGAATTTTCCCTTTCTCAGTCAAAAACCCTAATTTTGACCATTTTGCCCTTTTGATGATTTGATCAAATTTCTTGAGGAGTTGTGATCCAAACTTGATCAAATGGTACATATGAATCTAAAATGTTGATTTGGATCAAAAATTATGAAGTTTGACTGTAAATTGGCCATGGTTGACTTTTTTCCCAATATAGTTGATTTTTAGGTTAACTGTCCAATTGACTGATCAAAAATGTGGTTCAAGGCTTGAAACTTAACATGAGCAATCTTAGGGGTCCAAGATGTTGTATGAAAGTCAAGTGAAGCAATGGTGGTCCAAAAATCCTTGTGCAAACTCAAACCCTAATTTTGGGTTATCAGTGCAAGATGAGATGTCTTGAGCTGACCAAACCCTAATCTTGTCTTGAGTCCAAGAAGTCTTGTGAGATAAATCTTGATAAATGAGAGGGCAAATTTTGGGGTACAACACCAAGCAACGGGACATTAGGGTATTCCCCACATCGGTCAATGACAGCTACTCTTTCCATATCCTTAGAACTCCAAAGAATGTCCGTATGAGCAAGGGACATGATTCTGTAAGCCCAAGCTATACCTTCCTCATTCTTTAACACAGACTTGGGGAGGTGAAAAATAAACCACCTCGCCAGCAGCGGCGTGCAACACATGAGGGTCCCCCTTCTTCGCATGGTACAAGTATAGAGAGCATGCATAATATCACCTAGAAGAGTAGGCACTGGATTACGAGACAAGAAGATCTTAACTGTGTTCACATCTATGAAGGAATCTGGATTCGGGAAAAGAACCAAATCATAGATGAGGAGAGCTAAGATGTCTTCAAAAGCCTGAAAGTCTAAGTTATCCCAAAACTGTTGAGCTTGATCCATTAGAAACTTGGCCAAGAAACCTTTAACCTTGCTCCGTGTCTCCCAATTAGACACTACATCAGCCTTTTTCAAGTGCAGAGCTGAAGCAATGTCTTCTGGCCTAGGAGCCTCTTCTAAAACTAAGAAGGGCATCTGCTCGAGGATGGATATACCCAACGAATGATAAAACTCTTCCAAAGTAGGAACTAGCTGATAATCCGGGAAGGTGAAACAATGATGTGTCGAATCAAAGAACTGGAAAAGCACGCTCATCATCTGCTCATCCAATTTTGAAGTGACCAAGCTAAGGAGATGACCATGTCTTCTAAAGAATGAAGAGGTATCAGGAACTTTTGAGACCAACTCTCTGAGCTGAGCAGGGATTTGCACGAAGTTAACTCGAATGGTATTTCTACGTATGGAAGCCATAATCTGCAAAACAGAACAAAGATAAATCCCATCAGTCTTTGAAATGGTTAGTACAATGAAGTATGCATGCTATGTCATGACGCATGATGTCATGATAAAACATACAACAGGTATAGCAGGTAACAAAACATGGTAAAGGCACACAATTCACATAATATACCTTAAGTTTCAGGCTTGCATGAGGTCTAGGTACTACCCTCTTGAAGTTCAGTTGGTTTCAACCTGTCCTAATAATAGTAACCGGGTTTTAGAGGTTCTCAATATCACTGACCATCCTCCATCGGTCATGGTTTCAGCTCACGTAATCTTTTCTTGAGGCCGGAACTATCTCGAGAGTATGGTCTCAATGAGTGTAGTATCGAGTATCAACCAGTTCTCATCTCTATACCGAGGCCGGCTATCTCACTACTTCCTATGGCCAAGTTGGTCAATTATAGATTCTAAGGTCAGTTGATGCTTAACGACCCATATAGAAGCCCCGTATTCTCCTTGTTCCTCCACAAGGGATATCGGTACCAACTAATGTGCCACATCAACGTAACTACTGCTTCAACCGTATCGGTCTACGCCGTACAGTTCCCTCATAGTTTATTGCTACTTACCTAAAAGGTGTCCCCAGATCCAGGTTAGGATCTATAGTAACTCTGATACAAAGCCCACAAAGATAAAGCAATCAAATCAAACAATAGAAGCAATGATGATGAACTAATCCTAAGGTATACCCCACTTATAACTCCCCAACAGAGTCGCCAGTTCTGTGATACGGTGGCCAGAACAGGACTGTTTTAAGAATGCTGGTTTGCGTTTTGCGTTTGTTTTTGCAAAATGTTGCGGTAAGCAAGAGTCACCACCGACTTTTATTTTATCCAACAGGAAAGGAAAAAAGCACAGAAAAATTCCCTTTTTTGAGATTTTGAGTACGGGGGGTAGATTATAGAAAGGGAAGGTATTAGCACCCTTTCTATTCGTGGTTTTCCACGGGCTCTTAGGTACTTTCTCATCATTTTAAAGAA
The DNA here is from genome assembly GCA_948472305.1 of Vicia faba. Taxonomy (NCBI): domain Eukaryota; kingdom Viridiplantae; phylum Streptophyta; class Magnoliopsida; order Fabales; family Fabaceae; genus Vicia; species Vicia faba. The sequence goes on from OX451738.1 coordinate 1,006,063,471, forward strand.
TTGCTTATGTGTTTGTGTGGTTTGAAAAAAAGTTTTTGTTTTACTTCGATTTAACTCTCGCTTTTGTCTTCAAGAGTGTTACGAAGTGTTTTTGAAAACTTTGTTTGAAAAGAGTGTAAGTGTGAAAAAAAAGTTTGTTTGGATTGAGCAAGTACTTAAGAACTAATCTACCTACTCAAAAAAAGAATTGTTCTATGTTCGTTTCCTTTAGACAGCGCTATCTCACTATTAGTGAGTAGGTAGCTCCGTCGTCGGAATTTTTAAGGGTCAATTCGAAAGGGACGTACAATCACTAAAGCAATGTTAGGACGTCTTAGTAATAACTCTAATGTCTTAAGATCAATATTCGAGGCAACAATTCCGAGGCAACCATTCTGAGGCAACTTTTTCGAACGGGACTTTAATCTTTGTTTAGACAAGAGAGAGACCACTAAAATATCCTAAACTTAATGACCGTTTACCGAAGGCAACTGAAGTGGGAGTGTACCATAGGAGTGCGCATGTGCGAGTGATTCAATTTCAAATTATTATCTTTGCACATTTAGGGTTTGCTAACTGTTTTAAAGTTTACATACATTCTTGTCATGCATCCCTAATATTCATACGTCTAACAATTAATATTTTGCGAAAATTTAAGTGCGGAAAGTAAAGCTACACTATTACAAGGCTTCGGGTATTAATTACATAGCCAAAAACAACCCATAAAAAAAAGCGATAAATGAAAGTAAAAAGTCCTAATTAATCTATTACAACTTGTGAGCAATTACATCAATATGGTAAAAATAAAATAAAGCGCAATGAGTCGAGAACGAGAGAAAACTAGGGTTTTGACCCCGTCTAAACTAATCAAACGAAAAATTATTTTTGTTGTTTTTGATTATTTTTAAGAAAAAGAGTTAGGTTCTTAAATTAAATACAAAATTAATTAGTAATTAAATTAATTAAAGAAAATGACTAAATTTAACCTATTTTTTGTGTTTTTGGTTATTTTAAGAAAAAGAAAATAGAATTAAGTTAGAAACAAAAAAACCTAATTGTTCTAATTAATTTTAATTTATTTACAAAATAATTAAAGTTATCTAAAATTAAATAACCTAATTTAATTAATTAATTTTTTTGATGAAAAAAAAATAAACCTAAATCTAATTGGATGAAAATATTATTTTTATGATTTTTGATAAAAAGAATTAATAATTTGTGTTAGTAAAAAAAATAAATTAATTAATTAATAAGAAAATATAAAAAGAAAAGAGAAAGAGATATGGGCCTGAGAAAGCAATTTTGGAGGGTGTGAGTATCAAATTCTGGGCCCAAAACAGGTTGGTCCATGTTGACTTCCATGCTCCCATGCTTTGCATTGACCCAGGCCTACGATGCTCCTTCATCTGATGGCCTTTAGATTTGGCCATCTGGAGATCCAATGGCTGGATCCTGAGGATACATGGTGATCCCTTATCCTTGTGTGCACGCGTGAATAATGAAAGAAAAATAGAATGAAATATGGGGGGGGGGGGGGGGGGGGGGGGGCTGGGATACAAACCCAGGCCCCAAAGCATTTTCCAACCACTCCACTACCAACTGCGCTGCACGTTCCATTTGTATATAGAATAATAATAAATGATAATATGGAATAAAGGGAGTTAGTGGAGGAAATAAAAAAACGCGCCAGAATGTTGAATGAACCAGCAGGATAATGCCACGCTGGTCATCCCTGTCCTTGCTCCGTTGGTAAAAGTTAAAAACTTTTACCTACGGACAACTTCCGTCACTACATCCCTGGCTTATCTCAAAATCTCCCATGGGCATGATAAATAACATCTAATGCCATGGATCAACTCACCTTGGCCTGCTGAACATGATGGTGCCCCTTTTATGGCCCAATTTTACTTGTATGAAGAGATCCCAAATCGAAGCAAAAAAACCTAACAATGGCAAATTCTGATACAGTCCATGAAAACATAATTAAATGTTATGGATAGTTTGGAAATGTTTCAAGGAGCAAGAATATATAATTACTTCATGCTATAGATGCCAGGATCACACAATTCAATTTCAAAAATAAACCAAAGTCATGGCTGACTTACAGTGAGTTCTAGCGCCTGAAAGTGCTTATTCTTAATTGGTATAGGTTCCTTGCAATCCCAGGACTCGAATGAGATGGCTAGGGGACCTTGTAATCGCCTGGAACTATGAAGTCAACTCAGCACTTTTTGTGATTTTTTTCAAGTTTGTTCTGACCTCTCACGCCTCCCAAACCTCCTTATTTTTGTCTGCAAATGTTCCCTATATACTGAGGATTGGATTAGGGTTGCAAACATGATCTCAATCTTCCTCCATTATAGCTTTTCATTTTCATTTGATTCACTTGAATATCCTTCCAAAAATAGGCCAAACTCAATCTTTTTGTGCACACCAAGGCTTTGCACGATTTCAATCTTTTGCTAGATGGATATAGAACCTGAAACATGCATAATATCTTGAGGTTTCAATGATTTGGATTTTCTATGATTTGTTTTGATTTAAATTGATTTAATTCAAATAAAAATCAAAATAAATAATAAAAATAAGATAAAGACAAGTGGAAAGAACTAGGGCTCGTGGACCATTCTACCAACTCGGAACAAGTGAGAAAGTTAGGCCCATTTAGCAAAAATTGCAATTTGAGGCATAGTTGACTTTTGACAATTTTGCAAAAAAGGTCAACTTCACCAATGTATAACTTCCTCAAAATTTTGACTCTATGAAGGTGTTCTTGGACTTTTTAGAAAGCTTGAGATGTCCTCTAAGCAACCCTTTTGGTCTCATCTCAATTTGGTATTCCATGTCCATGTATGAAGCTTTTACAAAAAAGGTGTTTTTGTTGACTTTTCAAAATGACCTATAATGTCCAAATTCATAACTTCTTGTGAGTGCATATTTTGAACTTGTGAGATGAAGATGTATTGTATATAATTGCATCCTCTTCAAAATGAGCTTTGGATGGGTCATTTATCATAATTTATGAGAAAGTTATGCTTGGTCAAAGTTGAGTTGACTTTTCCTACAAAACCCTAATTTAGCAACTTTTGGGTTTTGATGAATTATAAGCAATCCATAAGGAGTCATGATCAACCCTTGATCAAATGATGAATTATACTTCAAAATGAGGATGTTGACCAAAAATCTTGAAGTTTGACTGTTTGTAGGCCACAGTTGACTTTTGCTCTAGCATAATCGATTTTTCAGGCCTTTGAGCAATTGACTGAGCAAACTTTCTCTGCAAGGCTTGAAACTTGACATCGGTGATCTTGAGAACATATTAGGAAAATGGTGAGAATTTTGGATCCCTTTGACTCAAGTATCCTGATGCAACATGAAACCCTAATTTGAGGTGGACTGCCTTAGGAGAGAGCTTGTCTAGTCAACCCTTGGACTTCCTTGAGCAACTTGAGGATCTTTCTTGAAATGTTTTGAGAAATATGGGAGGGAAAATTTTGGGGTACAACAGGTATCAATGTACAAAGAAATAAATAAATACAAAGTACAAAATGAATAAATGTACAAAACTACAAAATGTAAAGAAAATGGATCTTTGTTTGGTTTTCATAAGAGGAAGAGAAATTGTCTTAACCTAATTAATTAAAGGAAATAATTAATTAAACTTAAATTTATTAAGAAAAGATTTTAAATAAAACCCTAGTTCTATTAATTAATCAAAAGAAAATGAGTTTAAGAAAATTATTTTTTTGGCATTTTTATCTTGAAAATATTTATAACATTATAAAATATTTTCGGTCCTTTTTTATATATAAATAAATATATTTCAATAGGTGTAAAAGAAAATAAATAATAACCTAGTCCTAATTTAATTTACAAGATGATTTGTAAAAAATAAATAAAGTATAGTTAATAAAAATATTTTTGTGAGAAAAATAAAATAAACTAAGTTAAAATGAAAATCTATTTTTTTTGTATTTTTTTATGATTTTTTAGTATTATGAAAATAATTAAGAAAATAAAATAAAAATAAATAAAAATAAGAAAATAAAATAAACGGGGCCAGGGTGCAAATAGCCTGCAGGAGGTTAACTAGCAAAAATTATAAAAAAAATGACAAAAAGCCCAACAGGGCCCAGCGCCTGCAAAAAGACAAAATCAGAAAACAAAATGTGAGAAAAAATTAAAAGGGTACCACTGGGGCTCGAACCCAGGTCCCAAAGGTTACAGACGTGCGCTTCTACCACTGGGGTGGCTATACATCCGTTAACATAGGCAAATCAAGAAATATGTAAGGCAAAACACGCCCTAATGACTTCATCTTCAACCTCCAGCCAGACCAACTCTAACTTGCTCATTTCTCATCAAAAGTGAAAACTATAAACATGAAAATTGTAGCAAATTTTATCACGGTTTCAGAAATGTAAAGCATTAAAACTATAGATCAAAGATAAACATGAATTTTAATGGCCATAATCTGAACCCTAAAAATCTCAGAAATTTCAGTTTCAAAATTCTCTAAGCTCAAGCAAAATTAATGGAAACTATGGACATAGTTAGCTTCAGAGCAATGATATCTACATGTTTTATTCACAAATAAATCATTGATGATGCATGTATGAAGAGTTCAAAGTTAAGAAAACTTACCTCAAAACTGGAAATCGTGTTTTGAGTTTGAGCTTGTTTCAAGTGATGGTGATGATCAGGTTAGGTTCCTTGAGGTCCCACGAAGCTAATGCAATGATTAGCTTGAACAATGGATGGCTGAAATGGTCTGGAGAAGTTAATATGCAGAACTATGTTTTTGAAAATAGAGGATGGTGTTAATGGTGTTACAGTTCTATAATAGAGTGTGGGATTGATTCTAAGTGATGTTTAGAAACTTTAGAAACCAAAAGGCCAAGAAACGCACATGTAGATTATGAGTTTCAAGTTTTTGGTCAGTTTGTGTGAAAATGGAAGTGTGAAGTGTGATTCTGAGTTCTAGCTATTTTCAATGGTCAAGCATTCGTGTGTTTGTGTCAAATGGTTTGTGTATGTATAAACAAAAGTGTTTGAGAACTTTGGACAATCAGAAGTACAAGTTTCTAGCTTTTGGCTAGCTTACTTGATTTCGAAGAAAAGAGGGAAACAAGTTTCAAGGAGAGGTACAAGCATGGGATGGGTGATTGTAAGTGTTTGAAACAATTCTCATGAGTTATAGGACCTGTTTGATCAGAAGAGAACAAGTGCAAGGTTCAAGAACAAGTTTTGTACAAAAAGTCACTTTATCAAAATGGCAATGTAACCTTTCTTCCAAAAATGGATATAAAGCATGTCCATGCATTGAATGCTCGAAGTGAGGCCTCTAACAGCTGCGTAAACCATTAATTATGGAGTGCCTAACAAGTTTGAGGCCTGAAAAGTAGTGTTTATGCAACATAGTTTGAATTTGAATTTTGTTCATCACTAAAATGACTTGTAATTAATGTGATAAAACCCTAACTTCATCTCTTCGATTCTCCCTACTCAAGAATGATCTCAAGGAGTTCTTGGACATTTTGGAAAGCTTGTAATGTGCTCTACAACCTATCTTTGAAATTCTTTTAAATATTCCACTTGGAACTATATGAAAAAGTGTCATGAAGTTAGGTCAAAATCCTGGCCAAATTAGGGCAAAATTTCACTAAGTGATTAGTTTCATGACCACATGTTCATAAAATTATAACTTGAGATCCAAGCATTTTTGGAAGGAGTTGTGTAAAGCAAAGTTGTAGATTTAATGGATATCTACAACTTTAATGTTAGAGTTTTCTCTTGAATCATCTTACATCATGGTGAAAATTTTGCTCAAAATTATGAAAAAACATGAAATTCCAACACTTCGAAAAATTTCTAAGTTTAGAAATTTTGACTTTTCAAAATGAAATCTTTACTTTTTTATATCTTGATGAATAAGTTTCATATTTTGACATGTTTTGATGAATTGTGATCTTTGGCACTTGAATTTGACCAAAAAGTCAAAGTTTGACTTTTCAGTATATAGTTGACTTTTGATCAGTTGACTGGAAAATTCATCTATCAATCCAATGGACTTGCAATGCTTTAAACCATGTCATTAGGTCAAAATGATGCAATCAGACTCTTGATATCATGCCTTAAACCAATTGACCATTTTCTAGGTCAAAAATCAGAAATTGCCCTTTCTCAGTCAAAACCCTAATTTTGACCATTTTGCCCTTTTGGAGATTTGATCAAATTTCTTGAGGAGTTGTGGTATAAACTTGATCAAATGATACATATGAGTTTAAAATGTTGATGTGGATCAAAAATTATGAAGTTTGACTGTAAATTGGCCATAGTTGACTTTTTCCCCAATACAACTGATTTTTAGGTCAACTGCTCAATTGATTGATCAAAAATGTGATCCAAGGCTTGAAACTTGACATGAGTAATCTTGGGGGCCCATAATGATTCATGAAAATAATATGGGGCATAGAAAGTTCAAAAATACTTGTGCAAACTCAAACCCTAATTTTGAGTCATCCGTGGTTAAGGAGGTGTCTTGAGCTGATCAAACCCTAGTGTAGTCTTGAGCCCGATGAGATCTTGTGAGCAAATTCTTGATAAGTGAGAGGGAAAATTTTGGGGTACAACAGTGACTATGAAATAACAGAACCTAACTAAGGACCCGAGCCAGGGGCACGGTGGACACTCATGTTCGACGGGGCTTCAAATGCACTAGGGCACGGTATAGGGGAAGTCTTGACTTCTCCAAAGAATTATCACAAGCCCTACACTGCAAGGTTGTGTTTTGATTGTACCAACAACATCACCGAGTACGAAGCTTGTATACTAGGACTGGAAGCTGCCATTGATTTGAGAATAAAGAACCTTGAAGTATTTGGGGACTCCGCATTAGTCATATACCAAGTCAACGGCGAATGGGATACTAAACATCCAAAAATGATTCCATATCAGGATCATGTTTAAAAGTTGGTTGTGGAATTCATAGAGATCACTTTCAGTCACATTCCATGAGAAGAAAATCAAATGGCAGACACTCTGGCAACTCTATCAGCTATGTTTAAAGTAACTTGGCCTAACCACGAACCACTCATCACAATCAGACACTTTGAAGAGCCCGCACATTCCCTTGCTATTGAAGAAGGGTCGGATGACAAGCCTTGGTTTTACGACATCAAGAAATAGCTCGAAAAGCAAGAATACCTAGAAAATGCCTTTATCATTGACAAGCGAACCCTGCGGAGGTTAGCCTCAAAATTCTTTGAGTAGTGGGTGTGCTATACAAGAGAAACTATGATAATGTACTACTCAAGTGTGTGGAGAAACAGGAAGCAGATACGCTCATGAGAGAAATTCACGAGGGTACTTTTGGAACTCATATAAATGGGCATGCCATGGCTAGGAAGATTCTGCAAGCACGGTACTATTGGCTAACAATGGAAGCCGATTGTTATCACTACACAAAAACATGTCATAAAATTCCAGATCTACGCTGATAAGACAAATGTGCCGCCAACTCCTCTAAATGTCATGAGCTCCCCTTGGCCATTTTCAATGTTGGGAATTGATATGATTGGCATGATTGAACCGAAAGCATCCAATGGACACCCGTTTCATACTAGTAGCCATCCATTACTTCACCAAATGGGTAGAAGCAGCATCATATGCCAATGTGACAAGCCAGGTGATTACACGTTTTATCAAGCAGAATCTCATATGTAGATACGGGGTTCCAAGAAGGATTATTACAGACAACGGGTCCAATTTGAACAACAAGATGATGAAGGAACTGTGCGACAATTTAAAAATCAAACATCATAACTCCTCAACATACAGACCCAAGATGAACGGAACCGTTGAGGTAGCCAATAAAAGTATCACGAAGATCATTCAGAAAATGGTGAAGACATGCAAAGATTAGGAATAAATGCTCCCTTTGGCTCTACATGGTAATAGCACTTTTGTGCGCACATTAATAGGTGTGACCCCTTTCTCTATGGTATACAGCATGGAGGCGGTGCTTCCAGTTGAAATAGAAATACCATCACTTCGATTTTTAATGGAAACAAAGCTGTAAGAAGCAGAATGGGTTCAAACATGGATTGATCAGCTCAACCTCATCGAAGAAAATCACTTGACAACTCTATGCCACAGTTAATTGCATCAGAAGCAGATAAAGAGGGCCTTCGACAAGAAAATTCATCCTCGAATATTCAAAGAAGGGATTTAATGCTCTAGAAGATTCTGCTACCTCGACTCGATTCACGTGGTAAATAGACGTCCAACTACGAAGGTCCATATGTAGTAAAAATAGTACTCTCCGATGGTGGTCTCATTCTCACAACAATGGATGGGGAAGAATTACCGCATCCAGCAAATTCAGACGCAGTAAAAAATACTATGTATAAAAAGCTCGTTAATCTCGAACCCTAAATGGGAGGCTTAGGAAAAAAGGAGCGTCTCGGTGGATCGAAAACCCTAAAGGGAGATGTAGGCAAAAATTAGGGACATACACAAAAAAAACTATCCAGGTGGATTGAAAACCCAAAAGGGCAATCCAGGAAAAAATTAGGGATCTTATGCAAAAGAAATAAAGAACAAAAAATGCAATCTAAGAACTACGACTACAAACCATGAAGGGAGAGGTGGATCTAAATCATACGACTCATAAGCAAAGGAGATAGGAGCCATCAAGAGGACATTGGGGAACAACAGTAGCAATTATCATTTTCATTGCCATTTACAGTTTTAAAACTTTATGTAATTACCTCTTTTAAGGAATTTCATCTTGTACCCTCGCATATTCAAAGGCATATCAATGAAGCATTTACTTTTATCTTTCATCTTTCAAATTGTGTTTTTCCTTTTTCGAACTTGTTTGCAAAATACCATGCTTATTGCTTGTGAATATTGTGTTTAAATCATCTTGGGGGATTTACAAATAAAATCATTTGATAAAAAATTGAAAAAGCATTTTGGCTAGAAAAATATCGAAAAGAAAATCTACGTCTACGTCCATACACACGACTACACCTACGCCTACGCTTATAATACATCAATCAATATTTTGCTAAACACTTTTCACCATGTTTAAATCAGCTCAAATATACCATGGCAATGCAACATATAACATGCAAGATAAGTTTGAAAGAACTGGCTAGTGTGAAAAGGAGATTCACTGAGCCAATTGATGAGTATCTGAACAGATTTTGACTACTCAAAGTCAGATGCTTTACACAAGTGCCTGAACATGAGTTGGTAGAAATGGCTGCAGGGGGTCTAGATTACTCCATTGGGAAGAAATTAGATACCCAATACCTGAGAGATATGGCCCAATTGGCCGATAGAGTTTGACAGGTGGAACGCCTTAAGGCTGAAAAAGCTAAAGTGAATAAAAATCAGCGAAGAGAAAGGGTAGCATATGTCAAAATGGATGATGACGATCCAGAGATATCTAGTGACCCTATAATTGTCGAAGAGAGCGAGGTCGATTTAGTAGAATTAAAGCAAGGACCACCATACTCTTGCAAACTGTTAACACCCTTAAATGGGAAGAATCCTATTGAATCTGAGAAGAATAGTGATAGGTTCCCAAAGAAAACCTATAGTTTCGACGTCACAAAATGTGATGAAATATTTTACTTGTTAGTTAAAGATGGCTAGATGATAGTGCCCCCTGGGGAAAAAATTCCTCCTTTAGATCAAAGGAAAAAGAGAGGTTTTTGTAAATATCATGATTTTTTGGGCCATAAAACCTCACAATGTTTTCTTTTCAGGGATCTCGTTCAAGGTTCAATCAAAGACGGAAGACTCAAGTTTGCTGACAAACCACCCATGAAGATTGATGCAAACCCGTTGCAGGCAGATTCCCATTATGTTGAACCTTCATGCATCAACATGATCGAAGTCTCAGAAAACTTCCTCAACAAACCTGTTTTTGGCAGTTTCACTGAGGACATTAGTAGATAAGTTGTCGAAGAGTTATAGAAAAAGGCTACTGAAAGCCTAAACAAGGAAGCCACTGATGGTTCAAACAAAGGAACTACTAAAGGTTCCTACTTGGCTGCTGTCACAGGTTCGATAGAAGGCCTAGAATCCCAGATGCATAAACTAAGTGTATCTGGTAAGAACAACGTGGAAATAAATATGGCCGAAGTATCTGGACCTAAAGCTGCAGATTCAACAGACAGCATCAGACAAGAGGAAATCAACAAGCTTATTTTTCCTAAGGAGAACAAAAATCTGGCATATTTTCTACATAGATTCCAGAAAAAGAAGTCAGGGGTTATGTTATGTCCAAGATGCAGTTCTATCTTCGACAAGAAAGTTGCTGAGCATATACAAGGGGTGCGTGCAGCACAGGAAAAGTGAGGCAACAATGACCAGCCTAACATGGATCCTGAAGTAAGGTATGATCCTAGAAGGGGATACCAAAAGGGGCCAGTGAACCAAGTAAGTAGGCCATCAAATTTCAAGCCTCCAACAAATGTCCCTGTGGATACTTGGTTGAAGACAACAAATAGGAAAAGGACAAACGGGGGAAAATGGCAGACATTTGATATGCTTAGAGGATCCTTTTTGGCCTACAGAAAAGAATTTTAGTCAACAACAACAAACAGGGTTGCTCATGTGTCAAATAATTACAAAGGAAAGAACCCTATGACCCGCTCCCAATGGAGAAGGTATCAGAGACGGTGAAAGGCTGAAAGAGAGGCTGCAAAAGGGCCTTAACCAGAAACAAGCACTAACGTGCCACAAAGCAAAAAGAAGTCTAAAACAAGAATGCCTTTGGAAAGGAAGCCAATTTCTAGAAGGCTGGTATGGCCTGAACAAGGTGAATCGAAAGAAGATTTTGATTCTGGGTCTGATTCTACATTAGACATCATGGTAAATATAGTGTTTGTGCTGCCCAGAGAATATGGCCAACTAGTCGAAGTCGAAGAGACAGATTGGGGGGTCGAACAAGAAATGGCCAAACATAGGCCATTGTGCTACTATCTTATGAACAATGGATGCGTAGAAGAGCAAAATGCCTTCTTCGAGCATCCTACTGAGGCAATGAGAAATCATCTCAAACCTTTGTTCATAAGAGAAAAAATAGGGGAGGCAACCATCAACAAAGTTTTGGTGGATTGTGGGGATATAGTTAACATAATCCCTCATATGATGCTGAAAAAGCTGGGCAAAGGAGATGAAGACATCAAGCCCCACAACATGGTTCTATAGAATTATGAAGGTGGAATTGGGACCACTATGGGAGTAATACAATTTGAACTCAAAGTGGGACCCATAGTTCGACTAACAATGTTTATGGTCAGCTCAGCGAAACCCAATTACAATTTTCTCCTAGGAAAGGAGTGGATCCATGGCATAGGAGCAGTGACATCATCAATGCATCAGCGTGTTACCATCTGGCGCCCAGATGGGATAGTAGAAAATATTGAAGCTGGTCAAAGTTACTATATGGTCGAAGTCAATAATGTTGACATAGCAAGCTTCGACAAAAATTTGGCTCACATAGGGCCATGCAATCCTCCAGACTTTAACTTGGCGCTAGCACCAAATAGTTTATGCTCCATATACCTACACTCAGATCATGGTTTCCAATGGGATATGGAGGATTTTCCAAACATTGATTATGGAGGAATTGAGGATATACGGCAACAGGATGGGGAAGTGATTTTAGTGATTATGACTGAGTCTCAAGTGTTACTAATGATTTCGGCATATGTTGTCGAAAATAGAACGATAGCAGCCTTAGAGGCTGAACTGAAGTATATGGATATCAAAGCCAATGAACAAGTGCAACTTCCAGAAGGCCCTGGGGAAGATTTCGAATTAGAACCACCTGACTCAAAAGGGGAAGAAGTATAAGGCCAGAGGCTAGATGCTATCTACAATGATGAGCCTTTGGGTTTCGAGAAGGATCTGCTGGCAAACAACATTAGAATTCTAGCGCAAGACCCTCTTGAATAAATAGACTTGGGCAAAGGAATGGTGAAAAGACCAACATACATCAGTGCAAAGATAGATCCAGAGCTCAAGGTCAAAATAATCCAATTATTGAAGGAGTTCAAAGACTGATTTGCATGGGATTATGACGAAATGCCTGGTCTTGATAGAGGATTGGTGGAGCTTCAACTACCAATAAAGCCTGGGAAAAAGCCTGTCAAGCAAACCCCAAGGCGTTTTGCACCAGAAATCTTGTCGAAGATCAAGATGGAAGTCAAAATACTACTAAAATGCAATTTCATCCGAACAACCAGGTATGTCGAATGGATTACAAATATAGTACTTGTTATAAAGAAAAATGGTACCTTAAGGTTGTGCATCAATTTTAGAGATCTAAATGATGTAACACCCAAAGAGGAATAACCAATGCCTGTGGCAGAAATGCTTGTTGATTCTTCCACTGGATTCAAATACATGAGTATGCTTGATGGATACTCTGGGTATAATCAAATTTTCATTACTGAAGAAGATATATCGAAAACAGCATTTCGATGCCCAAGGGCTCTAGGCACTCATGAATGGGTAGTGATGCCTTTTGGCCTAAAATACGTAGGTGAAACATATCAAAGAGCAATGAACTCTATCTTCCATGATTTTATTGAAACTTTCATGCATATTTATATTGCGATATTGTTGTCAAATCTGTTTAAGGGAAGAATCACATAGACCATCTTCAAAAATCCTTCAAAAGGATGAGAAGCTATGGTCTAAAGATGAATCCTCTAAAGTGCGCTTTCTGCATAAAAGCAAGGGACTTCTTAGGCTTTATGGTCCATAAAAAGGGAATCGAAATTAACTAGAATAAGACCAGGGCCATTTTGGAAGCGCAAGCACCAACAAACAAGAAGGAGTTGCAATCTCTACTTGACAAGATAAATTTCTTGAGGTTATTTATATCCAACTTAAGTGGAAAAACACAAGCCTTCTCACCTTTACTTCGACTCAACAAAGGAGGATTCTAATGGAGGCAAGAACAACAAGAGGCCTTCGAAAAAATCAAAGGATACCTCACCAAGCCACCTATTTTGGTACCTCCTTGTAGAAATAGAAGTATGAGATTTGTAACACAGTAGGAGAACTGACTTGGTTGTTTTGCGTTTTATCGCAAATGTTGCGGTTAGAAAGAGTCGCCATCGACTTTTCTTTTATCCAAAAGGAAAGGCTGAAAAGAACAGGAAAGACCTTTTAGATGTTTTCTTGAGTTCGGGGGGTAGATTATGAAAAGGGAAGGTATTAAAACCCTTTTCATCCATAGTTATCTATGGGCTCTTAGTTTCTTACTAGATCACTTGCTTTTATTTGAAAATGTGCTTTATGTGGTTTTTGAAAGTATTTTGAAAAGGTTCCATCGTTTAGGCAAACTTTGTAATGATTCTCGTTCGTAAGAATGTATACAAAGTGTTGATATTTTGAAAATGTCTTCAATTTTGAAAGATGTTTTTTGAAAGTGTTGGTGTTTGTTTTAAAAATAGCAAGGATGTTTTGGTTTAAAAAATGAGCAAGCAACTTAGGAACATTCTACCTACTCAAAAGTCTTTCATGTTTATTTCCTCTTTCCTTTGACAGTGTTATCTTACCATTGATTTGGTAAGTAACCCTATCTTTGGATGTAAAAGGGACGGGAAAGGGTCATTGTATAGCCATGATTAGCAATGTTGTAAGATATCTTAGCATTTTCTTTAAGGGACTAATATCATTTTTGAAAGGCAACTTTGACAGCGTCATCGAGGGACTATGATCTTGTATTTTGCTGGTTTTTGCTAAGATACCTCACATGCATAATATGGCCATTTTATAAGGCAACAAAGTGGATTTACCCCAAGGGTGTAAGTGTGCAAGTGTATTGATTTACATGCTTGATTTATCTTGATTAGGGTTTTCTATTTGTTGGTTTTAATCTTTCCATACAAACCCTAATTACTAGCATTTGTATATAAAGCATTAAATTGCGGAAAATAAAAATACTAAGCTATTACATCATTTAGGGGAGGGGGTATACAAATTACAAATGGGGCGTTGCAATAAATTAAAATCTAAATAATTATTACAAATGGTGTTGATGTGAGGCTCATGATAGTCACTTTGTACATGATTACATTGGATCTTAAACAAATAAATGTAAAACAAATAAAAGGGTACCACTGGGGCTCGAACCCAGGTCCCTATAGTCAAAAGCGTGCGCTTCTACCACTAGGGTGGATATACATCCGTTTATTAATACAAAACCAGGAATATATATTTGAAACACATTCCTAGGCCTGTATCATCTTCAACCTCGTGCCAGACCAATCAACATGATTTTTGAAATTGCTATCTCTTTCATTTCTTAACCATTTGCAAAAGTATAAACATGAAAATTGCTCCAAATTTCATCACGAGTTAAGTCATGTAAATAACTAAAGCTATAAATCAAAAATGAGCATGAATTTTGAATGGTACCAAATCTGACCTAATTTTTTCAGGAAGTTCAAACTTGAAATTCACACAACTCATGCAATATAAATGAAATCTAAGGGCATGGTTGGCTTCAGGGCTATGATGTCTACATTTTATCTTCACAAATGAATCAATAAGGATGCTTGTAGAGAGAGTTCAAAGTTAAGGAAACTTACCTCAAAACTGGAAATCATATTCTGAGTTTGAGCACTCCTCAAAGTGTTGTGATGATCAGAATAGCTTCAGTGACCCTCCAGGACGCTAATGCAATGTTTAGTTTGTACTAGAGATGGCTGAATCGTGCTGGAGAAGTCCAAGTGCAAAGCTCTGTTTTTAAAAATGGAAGATGGTGCAAATGGTGTTACAGTCGTGTAACAGGGTGTGGGATGAGTTTTAAATGGTGTAAGGAAGCTTTGTGATTGAATTTGAGTGAGAACGCACGAGTGAAATGTGAGTTTGGAATTCAAAGTCAGAAATGACACAAAAATGGATTTTGTGTGCGAATTCTGATTTCAGGGAGTTTTAGGGAGTTTATAGGCTTGTGAATTCATGTGTTAGCTTGCATTAAGTGCCTTTATTTATAAGCAAGAGGTTTGGAGTTCTCAAGTTGGTCTGAATTCAAAATCCATGTTTAAACTTAATATGTGATTTTCTTGACAAAACAAGTTTCCATGCATTGTACCTTTGTTTATAGAGTTGTTAGCCACTTTAAACACCATGCCTCTGACTTTGTGGATGGATTTTAATCAGAGAAAACAAGTTAGGAGCTCAAGAAGCTGAGTTTGTGCATAAAGCTTTCTTTACAAGAATGGATATGTTGCTTTCTCCCTAAAATGAAAAAATGCTTTGGACAATGCTTGAATCAATTGGACAATTGATCAATCAGTTGTGCAAACATTAAATTAAGGAATGACAAACAAGTTCTAGGCCTGCAAAGTGAATATTATGCAGAATGGCTATGGATTTGGTTCATGTTGCATCACAAATTTTGCCTTGCAAGACAACTTGAAACCCTAACTTTTGGCCTTCGATTCCCCTTGCTCACAAATGATCTCAAGGAGTTCTTGGACATTTTGGAAAGCTTGCATTGTTCTGTACAACCCCTCTTTGAATCACTTTTGAAAATTCCCCTTGGAACTATATGAAAAATTTCTATGAAGTTAGGTCAAAATCCTGCCTAAACTAGGGCAAAATTTTCACTAAGTGTTTAGTTTCATGACCATGACTTCATGGATTAATAACTTGAGATCCAAGCATTTCTAGGAGAAGTTGTGTAAAGAAATGTTTTAGATCTCATGGAGATCTACAACTTTCATGTTGAAAGTTTCTTTTGAATCATCTTGCATCATAGTGAAAAATTGGCTCAAAGTTGTGAAAAAAATATGAAGTTTTCAACACTTAGAAAAATTTCTAAGTTTGGAAACTTTGACTTTTCAAAATGAAATCTTGACTTTTTGATTTCTTGATGAACAAGTTTCATATTTTGACATGTTTTGATGAATCGTGATCTTTGACACTTGATTTTGACCAAAAAGTCAAAGTTTGACTTTTCAGTGTATAGTTGACTTTTGATCAGTTAATTGAAAATCAACTATCAATCAAATGACCTTGAGCAATGTTTTGAGTCATGACATTAGGTCAAAATTATGCAATTGAACTCTTGAGATCACTCCTCAAACCAATTAACCATTTTCTAGGTCAAAAATCAGAAATTGCCCTTTCTCAGTCAAAACCCTAATTTTGACCATTTTGCCCTTTTGATGATCTGATAAAATTTCTTGAGGAATTATGGTCCAAACTTGATAAAATGATACATATGAGTTTATAATGTTGATATGGATCAAATATTATGAAGTTTGACTGCAAATTGGTCACGGTTGACTTTTTCCCCAATACAGTTGACTTTTAGGTCAACTACTCAATTGACTGAGCAAAAATGTGATCCAAGACTTAAAACTTGACATGAGTAATCTTGAGGGTCCATAATGATCCATGAAAGTCATATAAGGCATTAAAATTTCAATTATCCTTGTGCAATCTCAAACCCTAATTTCAGTCATCAGTGCTTAAGGAGGTTTCTTGAGCTGATCAATTCTTGTACAGTCTTGAACCAAAGGAGATCTTGTGAGAAAACTCTTGATAAATGAGAGGGAAAATTTTGGGGTACAACAGCTGCCCCTGTTAAATCTTCTTAAAGCTGAAGATTTAGATTGGCGGATCCGCCATTCGTGACTTGAAGGTGGAAGATGATTGGACGCTAGAGTGCCTAGAAATTTGCACTCGAAGATGAATTGCGAATGGGCTTATAGATGCCATTTGGAGAAATGATGGAGATTTGCTAGAGATGGGCTTGTAGATACCATACAAGGGTGACTGTTGACATAGAATGGACTAAGTCTAAACTTGATTTCGACTGGAAAAGAATCAGAATAAATCTTTGGAGCAACTTATCTGAACCAGAAGAAGTCTTGTATGTTGTTTGACTAGGAAGAATCAGAATAAATCTTGGAGCGATTTATCTGAACCAGAAGTGTTCCTTTGAAAAGTATCAGGATAAACCGTTGAGGGGTTTAAACTGAACCAAAAGAGATCTTGAATATTCTTTAACTAGAAAGAATCAGAGTAAATCTTTGAGTGATTTATCTGAACCAGAGAAAGCGTCTGCGGGAAAGAATAAGAATAAACCGTTGAGAGATTTAAACTGAACCGGCATGGGTCTGGAGAAGAATCGGAATAAATCATTGAGAGATTTATCTGAACCAGAGGAAACATCTGCGAGAAAGAATAATAATAAATTGTTGAGAGATTTAAACTGAACCGGCAGGGGTCTGGAGAAGAATTAGAATAAATCGTTGGGAGATTTATCTAAACCATAGGAAATGTCTACGGGAAAGAATCAGAATAAACTGTTGAGAGATTTAAACTGAACTGGCGAGGATCTGGAGAAGAATCAGAATCAATCATTGGGAGATTTATCTGAACCAGAGAAAACGTCTGCGGGAAAGAATCAGAATAAACTGTTAAGAGATTTAAATTGAACCAGAGAAAATGTATGCGGGAAAGAATCAGAATAAACCATTGAGAGATTTAAACTGAACCGGCAGGGATCTGGAGAAGAATCAGAATAAACCTTTGGGAGATTTATCTGAACCAGAGAAAACTTATGTGAGAAAGAATCAGAATAAATCGTTGAGAGATTTAAACTTAATCGGCAGGAGTCTAAAAGAAATATCTATTATGTAGATGGTTGACCAGTCCTTTCTTAGGAATTGATCTGTAATTGACTTGCTGAGAATTTGACGATAATTTTCTGTTGATTGATCTTTCCTGAAAAGATGAAAGGTTAGTTGTATGTAATGTCATGATGTATGAAATGCATGGTACAATGATGTTCTCAAAATAAATGAGATTGTGTCGTATGTATCTGTGTTGTGAATGCTATGACGTATGGATGTAATATATGGACATATTAATTGTCATGTCATATTGTTGCTAGAGTCAGGGAAAATAAATTCCTGAGTACTGCTGAGAATGAGGAGTGTAAGTCTTCATGTTTTGAAGTGTTGATGAGTTTCCATTTGTTAAAGAAATAAACTCGGTTGTGTAAGGGAAACGCCGTGTATTGCTTGTAGACCTCTTGAAATCCTGCTGGGGAATCCTGAGAAACTGGATGACTTTCACTGGGGAATCTTAGGAGAGGTAAACGAAAGTTTTATTCTGTCTGGGATGTGAAAGAGCTTGATATCATTAAGCTGCATACTGGAGATATTTTAGCGATTATGTAGTGGGATATCCCGTTTTCCGCTCTTGCTGGAAGAGTATATGCGGGGGACATTATGGAATAGTATAAAGATATTATCCTATTTCTTAAAGCCATTAGTGATTGTCTTTCTATTTTCTGTTCCTCTCTTTTTTGTTCATTTGTAAACAGTACTCATGTTCAAGTGCATATGTTCAAAAATAAACATTGGACGTTTTCGCAAACAAAACACGGAAAAAGAAAAACAGATAGTTTTGCACTTTCAAAGGGATATCTTTGTATTAACTTGAATAATTATTTTTGTACAATGAGACGAATATTCTAGTAAGAGAATGTCGTCGTAAAAAATTAAAAATTGATACAGAGAAAAGATAGCTATGTGAAATAATCCCATGGGGTTCCCATTCTGCTATAGCCTTCGTGTTTCTGAGCGTCTTGTCCACTTGCTGCCTTGTCCAAAGTTGATTGGATTGTTTAGACCTATTTGAATTTGCCAGTCGATGCTAGAGGTCGTCTGTAAGGTGATCCAATGGGACATAGTCATATGCTTTAATTCCCTAACTTTTTCCTGGACCGCCCTTTCGGGTTTTCAGTCCACCGGGATACCCTTTTTTGCCCAAGCCGCCCTTTCAAGTTTTCAGCTTGCCGGGTATACAGATTTTTTTTGTATTTTATCCCTAATTTTTTCCCGAACCTTTGTGGTTCGCCGGGATGCCCTTGTTTTGCCTAGGTGTGTTAACCTAGCGAGTCTTTTATGCATAGTATCTTTTTACTATGTCCGCGTTCACAGGGTGCGGAAGGTCGTCGCCATCCATAGTGGTTAGGATCATTGCCCCACCGGAGAATATGTTTTTGATTATAAATGGTCCCTCGTATGTAGAAGTCCATTTTCCCATGGGATCACCTTATAACAATATGATATGCTTGATTACAAAGTCACCAACCTGATATAACTGACGTTTGACCTTTTTGTTAAAAGCCTTGATCATACGTTTTTGGTACATCTGGCCATGACAGAGAGCCGTAAGCCTCTTCTCATCAATCAAATTCAACTGGTCAAGCCGAGTTTGAATACATTCATCTTCATTCAGCCCTGCATCCTTTATGATTCTTAGAGAATGTATTTGGACTTCGATTGGTAGAACAGCTTCCATGTCGTATACCAAGGAGAAAGGAGTTGCCCCTGTTAACGTGCGCGCCGTGGTACGGTAACCGTGGAGAGCGAACGGTAGCATTTCATGTCAGTCCTTGGTTACTATCATTTTTGTATGACCTTTTTGATGTTTTTATTTGCGGCTTCGACAGTGCCATTCATCTTTAGCTGGTAAGGAGAAGAATTATGGTGCTGGATCTTGAATTACACGCATAGTGTAGTGATCATAGTATTGTTGATATTCGTACCATTGTCTGTGATGATTCTCTCCGGGATACCGTACCGACAGATGAGATTTTGTTTGATGAATTGGACTATAACATTCTTGGTAATAGAAGCGAAAGAAGCTACCTCAACCCACTTCGTGAAGTAGTCAATGGCCACCAAGATGAAGCAGTATCCATTCGAAGTTGTAGGTTTGACTTCTCCAATCATATTGATGCCCCACATCGCGAATGGCCAGGGAGCATTCAAGATATTTAGAGGCACTAGAGGTATATGCACTTTGTCAGCGTAGATCTGACACTTGTGACAGGTTCGAGAATACTGATGGCAATCTGCTTCCATGGTAGACCAGTAGTACCCCACTCGTAGGATCTTTTTAGCCATCGTATGCCCACTAGAATGGGTGCCAAAAGTGCCTTCATGTAGATCAACCATGATCTTGTCTGCTTCAACCTTATCTACACAACGAAGCAAAACGGAGATGTGGTTACGCTTGTAGAGAATGCCATTACTGAGGAAGAACTTAGCAGAGAATCTTCTCAAGAACTTCTTATCATTGACTGAAGCTCCCTATGGAAACTCTTGAGCCTCAAGATACCTCTTAACCTCGTGGAACTAAGGTTGGTCCACTACTTCTTCAGTATCAATCTCGTGATAGTACGCTGGTTCATCCATCCATTCAATGGTGATTTGGGGAGCCTCGTTACCCCACTTGAGTTTAAACATGGATGACATAGTGACTAGCGCGTCCGCTAGTTGATTTTCCTCTCGTGGAAAATGCTCGAAGGTAATTTCCTAAAAATGTAGGATTAATGTCAACACATGTTCTTTGTATGGGATAATATTAGGGTGCTTCGTGTCCTATTCTCCTTTGATCTGACTGATGACTAAGGCTGAATCTCCAAATACACTTAAGGACTTGATTCCCAAATCTATGGCAGCTTTGAGATCAAAAATACACGCTTCGTATTCTTCCATATTATTAGTACAGTCAAAACAAATTCTTGCAGTGAAGGGGTATGACATCCTTCAGGGGATATGATTACAGCACCTATGCCATTGCCGAGTGCGTTGGAGGCTCCGTCAAAAACCAAGGTCCATTGGGATCCTTGTTCAGGTTCGTCATATGGTCTGAGTTCTTCACAATTGTTTACCATCATGGTGTCTTCATCTAAAAACTCGAATTTCATGGATTGATAGTCATCCACAGCTTGATGAGTAAGGTGATCGGCTAGTACACTGCCTTTTATTGCTTTTTGGGTAGTGTACTGAATGTCGTATTCAGTCAGAATCATTTGCCATCTTGCTATTCTCCCAGAGAGGGCAGGCTTCTCGAATATGTATTTAATTGGATCCATCTTGGATATCAATAAGGTAGTATGGGTCAGCATATTCTGTCTTAGCCGGCGAGTAGCCCATGCTAGAGCGCATCAAGTTTTCTCGAGCAGTGAATATCTTGTTTCACAGTCGGTAAACTTTTTGCTCAGGTAGTAAATAGCATGTTCTTTTCGGCCAGACTCATCATGCTGCCCCAGCACACACCCTATTGAATTTTCTAAGACAGTTAGATACATGATCAAAGGTCTTCCCTCGACTGGTGGCATCAAAGCAGGAGGATCTTGTAGGTACTCCTTGATCTTGTCGAAGGCAGCTTGGCATTCATCATTCCATTTGACTACTTGATCTATCTTCAGTAATTTGAAGATTGGTTCACAAGTAGCAGTTAAGTGAGAAATAAACCTGGCGATGTAGTTAAGCCGTCCTAAGAATCCTTTAACTTCCTTCTCGGTGCGAGGAGCAGGCATTTCTTGTATTGCTTTCACCTTGGCAGGGTCCACTCCGATACCTTTACCACTGATAATGAAGCCTAGGAGTTTACCGGACTTCACCCCAAATGTGCATTTATTCGGGTCCAACCTTAGCTTGTATTTCTTTAGCCTTTCAAACAGTTTCTGCAAATGGTCAAGATGTTCCTCTTCAGTTTGATATCTGGCTATCATGTCGTCCACATAGACCTCTATTTCATGATGGATCATGTCGTGAAATAGAACTACCATGGCGCGCTAATAAGTTGCCCCAGCATTCTTCAAACCGAATGGCATAACCTTGTAATAGAAAGTGCCTCACTGTGTGACAAAGGTCGTTTTCTCCATGTCCTCATGTTCCATTTTGATTTGATTGTAGCCTGAGAAACCATCCATAAATGAGAACACTTTATACTGTGCGGTATTGTCAACCAAAATATCAATATGGGGAAGTGTGAAATCATCCTTATGGCTTGCCCTATTCAAATATCGGTAATCCACACACATGTGTACTTTGTCGTCCTTTTTAGGCACTGGAACAACATTGGCGACCCATTGTGGATAGGAGGTGACGGCTAAGAATCCGGCGTTGAACTGTTTCATGACTTCAGTCTTGATCTTCTCTAACATGTCAGGCCGCATGCGACGAACTTTCTGTTTACCGGAGGGCAGTCTTCTTTTGTCGGTAGACGATGGACCACGATATCAGCATCAAGTCCTGGCATGTCTTCCTACGACCAGGAAAAGACCTCAACATAGTCATGTAGTAACTGTGTTAAACGCTTCTTGACATTGGGTTCTAGATTGGCTCCTACCTTGACTTCTTTCTTGTCCTCTTCGGTACCTAAGTTAACTGTGTCCACTGGTTCTTCGTGGGGCTGTATGGTCCTTTCTTCCTGTTGTAGTAACCTGGCTAGTTCCCCTTGCACTTCACAATCTTCCCCACCTTCGTCTTCGGCTTGGTAGATTAGATTTTCAAAGTCACAAGAGGCCATAGTAGAACCGTTACCCATGGGATCCTGAGTGGATGTAGATCTGCATTTGATATGTGAATGTGTGTAAGAGAATAGCTATCTTTGAAAGAAATAAAAATGTAGAAAAAGTAAGACAAAGAGCACAAAGTTTGCATGCAAAAACGTCCATGATATATTGATGACATATGAAAATGAAGTAACAAACCTCACAAATGGACCGTTGTGCCTCGGGTAAGACACGAGGTTTTAAAAGTCTGAATTGTTTAATTATTACAAGTCCGACAAAAATTTAAAGACAATTACTGTTGGATAAAAGTAATTGGGACAAAATCTTTAGCTTCCCAGTTGGTGAGTCCTCCGTTGATAGTTGGGAAAATCCATTCTTCCAGGTCATAGTCATCGTCACTATCCTCCACTGTGTTGACTCTATGGTTGCTGATCCTCAAAGGTGGTCCCCCAGCATGAGCACGACGAACAGCTTTCTGGGCTCCTGAAGTGAAATCCAAACCAAATTTTCAAATTTGTAAGGGATATCTGGGAGTTAACCCCAAATAGTACACCCACCTTCTTCGACCACTTCCTTGGCATCTTTCAGAGAAGACATCTTTAGTGGAGGTCTTGTAATATTTGGGACTTGGGAAACAGTCTTGGTTGTTGCCACTATTTTGGGGACTTCCTCGTAATACTGACATGGAGTTTCAATGAATTCACCATCCATTTCTACGTATCTGAAGGAGTTCAAGTGACTGACCATATATTCCTCCTCTCCATGGACAATAATGATTTTTCCCTTGGTTGGGTATTTCAGCATCTGATGTAGTGTAGAGGTGACGGCAGCAGCGTCATGAATCCTTGGTCGGCCCAATAAACAGGAATAGGAAGGGCGAATGTCCATCACGTAGAAAGTTGAATCAAAGGTTTGAGTTCCAACTTTAATGGGGATGTCCACCTCCCCGTGCACCATTCTCTTTGAACCGTCGAAGGACCTTACCACTATGTTGCTGGGTTTTAAGGTCAGACCTTTATAGTTTAGTCTGTCAAGAGCCTTCTTAGGTAGCACATTCAAGGATGAACCAGTATTAACCAAGACATGGGCCAAATATTGTGCCCCTGAATTCGACAGAGACATGTAATGCCTCGTTGTGTTTCCTTCCTCTAGGTGTAAGATCAGCATCAAAAAAGCCTAAACCGTTGTCAGTTGTTAAACTACCCACACAGTCTTGGAATTGATCAGTAGAGGTTTCGTGTGGTACATGGGCAGTTTTAAGAAATTTCACCAAGGCCTTCGCATGAGCCTCGGAGCACAACAGTAAAGCTAGCATAGAAATCTCTGACGGAGTTTGCCCTAGTTGTTCGACTACGTTGTAGTCGCTTCTCTTTATGATTTTCAGAATTTCTTCCATCTCCTTTTTGGAGGTTTTTGGGATAGATACTGATTGCGCCTTCATCCGGACAGGCTCAACCAGAATTCCTTTGCCCCGAGTCTCGGTCGACTCGGTAGTAGGGGTGTCAGTAGGGGTAACCATAGGGACTGTAGTAGTAGGAACAAAAGCATGGATGATCACAGGACCGGCAACAATTTTTGGAGGAGCAATCTCGGGGGAGAATACCCTTCCACTTCGGTTTATTTTGCGGGTTCCTGCAATGTTTCCAATGTCAGGGTCAGCCTTTTCAAAAATCGAGTCTTCATCAGCCAGCCAATCCTGCCTGACACCGTGATAGTAGATGTGATACAGTGGTAGAACCGACTGTTATACTGGTTTGCATTTTTTGTTCGCAAAATGTCGCGGTAAGCAAGAGTCGCCATCGACTTTTATTTCATCCAACAAAGGAAAAGGAAAAAGAACAGAAAAAACCTTTTTCGAGATGTTTCTGAGTATGGGGGGTAGATTATGGAAAGGGAAGGTGTTAGCACCTTTTCCATCCATGGTTTTCCATGGGCTCTTAGGTACTTTCTCATTTTGAAATTTCTTGTGTGTGCTTTGCTTTGAAAAGTTTTATTTTAATTTGTTTTAACCCTTGTTTTTGTCCTCAAGAGTGTTACGAAGTTGTTTTTGAAAACTTTGTTGGAAAAGTGTTGCTGTGAAAAAGTTTGTTTGCTTGTTTTGAGCAAGTACCTAACAGTTATCTACCTACTCAAAAAAGGCGTTCTTTTCCTCCTATCCTTTAGACCATGTTATCCTACTATTAGTGACTAGGTAACCCTAGTCGTTGTATGTTTGAGGGACTTTCGAAAGGGACGTAATGGTCATTGAAGGCAACATGTAAGGATACCTTAGCATTTTGAAGGGACTGTCATCATATATTCGTAGGCAACATCGAGGGACAAGATTATTTCTCGTAGGCAACTCGAGAGACATTCAGGGACTATGATCTTTATGATGAGTTTAAACTGAGGGTCTTTGCTAAGATATCCCTACGTTCGAGGGACATGACCATTATTTCCGAGGCAACCAAGTGAGGTATACCCTAGGGGTGAAAGTGTGCAGTAGTGTTTGTTTTCAGATGTATTATCTTTGAATTAGGTTATGCTATGTTCAATTAGTTTACCGGTCTTTCCATACAATCCTATTAGTCTAAGCATTGCATAAAATATAGTAGCAGAAGGTAAAGGCAGAAATGTAAACATAGGCTATTACAGAGCTTTGGGGCAGTTACATAATAATGAAGAGTGCGGAAAAGATATCCTAAAACTATTACATCCCAGAAGCAATTACATAATTAGAAGAAAAAAAGCGAGAAAAGATAAATCTACGCTATTACATTGATAATGCGATCTATACAGTTTTTCTAGAAATTAAAATGTAAAAGAATAATAAAAAGAAATTAAGGAAAAATTAAAACCTAAAATTCTAAGTTAGTGTTTTTGGTGTGTTTTGTAGAAAATAATTTTAAGTTAATTAAAAAAACCTAATTCTAACTAATTTTAATTAAAAAAAGTTAATTAACTTAATTTATTAATAAATGGAAAAAAACCAAAAATTCAGTTACCAACTAAAACAAAAACCTAATCCTAATTTGTTCAAAAATGGTTAATTAAAGGGTTAATTACAAAAAAAAAACCTAAAATCTAATTGTTTTCCTAATTTGCCGAAAAAAAAGTATATTAATTAAATTAAAGAGTTAATAAAAAAAGAGTTAATAATAATTAAAAAAAAATTAAAACCTAAATTAATTAGGGTTTGTAAAAAAAAGTTAAGTTTTCCAATTAATAGGGTTTTTGATTTAAATAAAATTAGAGTTTATATGAATTTAGGGTTTTTAAGGAAGATATTAAAGAGAAAGAAATGAGGTAAAAAGGGTTAAAAATAAGGAAAATTATACATATTGTCAGAGGTGGGTGTTGAACTAATAATTAATTTAAAATCTAAAATTAGATTAAAAAAACCTTAAAATTAATTATTCGAGTTTATTATGAAAAATCAAAGGTTTGTGAAAAATGTTAAGTTTTATGAAAAAGGTTTTAAACAGAAAGAATGAAAATAGGTAAAAGGATAAATAGAAAGGAAGAAAACCAAAACCAATAGGGGTGAGTGTTGAACCCACGCCCTTAATCTCCTCAGGATGTTTGCCTTGCCATGAGTCATGTATTGGTGGTTGTTCTATTTTGGTCGTGTTTTGTAATAATCCTGCATGGGAGCCTGTCTAAATCTGCAGTGTTGAATCTCATGAACAAATTAAATAAATTACTATATGATGAAATACAAATAAAGCAAATATATGAGAAAAAAATTAATATTAAAACCGATATGGCATGTATGAATGCTTCTACACCCTTTTGATCATGGAGATCAAACCAACCTTATCCTTACTGGAGAAGTAATGAGATGTGGGTTTGTAACAAGGATGACTTGTTTGTAGTGAGATGGGGGTTTGTAATAAGGATTTCAAGGTTTTTAGGGTTCTTAAAAGAATTTGATATTTTGACAGGGTTGTGGCAAATGTTTTTTTTTCGTTTGTCATTTGTGTGAAAATAATGAGATTATATAATGGAAATTAGAGAAAAAATGGGCTTTGAATATACAATTAGGCCTCCAATAACTACAAGCAATAGTGCAGATTTTTATTCACTTGAGTCCGTCATGTTCCAGGCTAAACCACAGGGGCTTAAGTGCAATTTTTGAAGTTGAAATATGAAAAAAAATGTATCCGACATCTAGAACTAACTTCTGTCCGAAAATAGGCTCAATCGGATAAATGGTGAATTAGTTATGAAGTTTTGAAGTTTTGGCTCAGACAAACTTATTTTGGGCTCCAGTGTCAACTCTGACACGTTCTTCAATAAAACCTGGTATTGATCGGAGCATAACCCACTCTTGACTTTGGAAGAAAAGTTGTAGATATCTAAGTCAGTGACCTTGTGTAAAAAGATGGGCCCGATCCGGTAAAAAGTGACCGAGTTATGAATTTTCGAAGTTTCGATCCAGATGAAATAATATTCAGCATTCAGGATTTTCAGCACGTCACGTGCACTCTGAGCAAAGAACGAAGGCCTTTTAGATACCGTTCGAACTCAATACCTCGTGTCAAAACTTAGCCAACTCAATTTGTGAAATTTTGGCGCCGAAACCAGCTCGATACGATGAAAATCGACCAAGTTATGATTTTCTGAACATGATGCAAATAAACTTCTGTCACAAATTTTCTGTATGAAAATACTTGATAAATCCGCATTTTTGAAGACCTTCTGATCGAAATTAGCTTCCAGCCGTGAGAGATGAAAACGTAGATGACATCAAGACAGAATTTTGGCCACCAGAACGGGTTCAAAATAAGCCATGATCTTCAACTTATGAATTTTTTTAGTGCGTAAAAACTGCACTTTCAACACACTTTTTCACCATATTTCATCGAGAAAACTCACACATTTAGAGACCATCTTTAAATAATTGACTCTTGAGCCGAACCTGAATTTGATAATACGTTATCAAAGATATCTTGCCATTTGGAGGAGATGACGGAAGGTCACCGAAGATGGACTTAAAGATGTCATTTGGAAGATATGACGGAGAATCGTTGGGGATGGGCTTAAAGATGCCATCTAGAGGATGTTGATTTCCCGAGATAGTCCTTTGATGAGAATTCTTGTTCCTGTCGTTGAGGAGGAATCTGCTGAGGAATGTTGGTCTCTGTCTTGGGAGAAATGGAATTTTATGAACTTCAGTTGTCCGTTACTCTACTGGGGAATCATCTCTTAGTCGAGGAGATTAAAATGAACTGCTATCTGGTCGTGCTCCAGGCTTTACAGTGATTTGCTGAGGATAATAAGATTAATTGTCATCTGGTGATGCTCCAGGTTTCAGTGACTTACTGGGGAGATAGGATTAAACTTGATATCCGGTCGTGCTCCAGGCTTTGCAATTTCTCAATTCTTATACGGTCGTGTTCCAGGCTTCAGAAGGAATTAATTGGTTATCCGGTCGCTTCCGGGTTTCAACTTGAATTTAAGGCATACTAATATTCGGTCAATTTTTGGGCTTCATAGTAATTGGCCGAGTAAACTGCTATTTGGTCGAGTTCCAAGCGTCGCAGTATCTCATACTGTTATCTGGTCGTGCTCCAGGCTTCACAGGGTCTCTTGCCACTATCTGGTCGTGCTCCAGTCTTCACAGCATCTTATACTGTTATTTGGTCGTGCTCTATACTTCACGGTGTCTTATACCACTATCTGGTCGACTCCAGGCTTCATAGTATTTTGGAGAAATCAAGATATTATTCGGTCGATCCGGGCTTCATAGCTTGAATCTGGGATATACCACTATCTCGTCGATTCCAGGCTTCATAGTATCTTGTACTGTTATCCGATCGATTTCCAGGCTTCATAGTATGATGGGGAAATTAAGATGTTATCTGGTCAGTTTCCGGGCTTCATAGCTTGAATCTGAGATATACCACTATCTGGTCGATTTCAGGCTTCATAGTATTTTGGAGAAATCAAGATATTATCCGGTCGATTTCCGGGCTTCATAGCTTGAATTGGAATAGAAATCTTAGTATCGATTTGACTGAACCAGGGAAAACTTGTGAGAACTTCAGCTGGGGGAGAAATCTTAGTATCGATTTTACTGATCCCAGGAGAGGTCTCGGATTAAATTTGACTGGCATAGAAATCAGGGGAATCTTAGCGGCGATTCGGCTGACCCAGACGAAAGTCTTAAAACATCTTTAACTAGAATAGAAACCTTAGTGTCGGTTTGACTGAACCAGAGAAAACATGTGAGAGCTTCAACTGGGAGAGAAATCTTAGTACTGATTTGACTGATCCCAGGAGAGGTCTCGGATTAACTTTGACTGGAATAGAAATCAAGGGAATCTTAGAGGCGATTCGGATGACCCAGACGAAAGTCTTAGAACATCTTCAACTAGAATAGAAACCTTGGTGTCGGTTTGACTGAACCAGAGAGAACTTGTGAGAGCTTCAACTGGGAGAGAAATCTTAGTATTGATTTAACTGATCTCGGGAGAGGTCTCGAATTAACTTTGACTGGCATAGAAATCAGGGGAATCTTAGTGGCGATTCGGCTGACCCAGATGAAAGTCTTAGAACATCTTCAACTAGAATAGAAACCTTGGTGTCAGTTTAACTGAACCAGAGAGAACTTGTGAGAACTTGATTGTATCTTTCCCTGAAAAGTTTAGAGTTAGTAGTATGTAATGTCATGATGTATGAAATGTATTGAGTAATGATGTTCTCAAAATAAATGAGATTATGTTGTATAATATGTATGCGCATGCCATGATGTATGGATGTGCAATGCTATTGTGATGTTCTATAGCTGGGGAAAATAAATCCTGGACTGCTGCTGGAGAGTATAAGGAGTTGAGTTCTTCGTTTCCGCTGGGGATTTACATCCATTCTGCTTGAGAGCATTCTGCCGAAGGAGACTCTGTCTGGGAATAATCCTGCGGGGAATGACTATGTGGGGAAGAGAGATACTTTGTTGGAAGATCTGTTGATTTGGAGAAATAAACTCAGCTGGGGATAAACTTCCATTATGGGAGAGAAGAGCTTTGTTGGAGATTGAGCTTCCGCTGTCAGAGAAATAAACTCTGCTCGGGAGATGGCTTTATAAACTGCCCATGGTTATAAAACTCGCCTGGGGAATGCAGATATCAGCTTTCTGAAGGAACCTTCTAGGGAAGGAATTCCTTCTTGGGGATACGGAGGTCGAACTTTGGTTGTCTCGGCCCTGTGTCGAATATAGGTATCACTAGCTTGTATGTGATAGTGACTTCGCTTCCAACTCTCTATGCCCTTTGTACCATGCTGGAAAAAGTACATGCGAAGATTTTGTGGATGGATCTATATCGTGATTGTACTTGAACATGTGTAGAATGAGTGTCAGAATGACATCCGTCTCTGAATCATATTCGAACTGTACTTGAAACATGTGTTGAATGAGTGTCATAATGACATCCATCTCTGGATCGTATCTGAACTGTACTTGAAACATGTGTCTAATGAGTGTAATAATGACATCCGTCTCTGGATCGTATCTGAACTGTATTTGAAACATGTGTTGAATAAGTGTCAGAATGACATTCGTCTTTGTATCGTATCTGAACTGTATCTGAAAGTTAAATCTGAATGAGTATCAGAATGGAATCTGTATCTGGATCATATCTGAACTGTATCTGAAAGCTGAATCTGAATGAGTATCAAAATGGCGTCTGTATCTGGAGCGTATCTGAACTGTATCGGAAAGTTGAATCTGAATGAGTATCAGAGTGGCATCCGTATCTGGAGCGTATCTGAACTGTATCAGAAAGTTGAATTTGAATGAGTATCAGAATGGCATCCGTATCTGGAGCATATCTGAACTGTATCGGAAAGCTGAATCTGAATGAGTATCAAAATGGCATCCGTATCTGGAGTGTATCTGAACTGTATCGGAAAGTTGAATCTGAATGAGTATCAGAATGGCATATGTATCTGGAGCGTATCTAAACTATATCGGAAAGCTGAATTTGAATGAGTATCAAAATGGCATCCGTATCTGGAGCGTATCTGAACTGTATCGGAAAGCTCAATCTGAATGAGTATCAGAATGGCATCCGTATCTGGAACGTATCTGAACTGTATCGGAAAGCTGAATTTGAATGAGTATCAGAATGGCATCCGTATCTAGAGCGTATCTGAACTGTATCTGAAAGCTAAATCTGAATGAGTATCAGAATGGCATCTGTATCTGGAGCGTATCTGAATTGTATCTGAAAGCTGAGTCTGAATGAGTATCATAATGGCATCTGTATCTGGAGCGTATCTGAACTATATCTGAAAGGTGGTGCTCTTGATGAATGTTGATCAAGGTATAAGTCTTCCACTGATAGACAGGTGACGGGACATAGTCGTACATTTTAAATCCCAAACTTTTTCCTGGGCCGCCCTTTCGGGTTTTCAGTCCACCAAGATACCTTTTTGCCCAAGCCGCCTTTTCAGGTTTTCGAATTGTCGAGTGTATAAATCTTATTTTTTTTTATATCCCTAACTTTTTCCTGAACCCTTTTGGTTCGTCGGGATTCCCTTATTTTTGCCTAGTTGTGTCCACCTAGCGGGTCTTTTTTTTCATGCGTACTATTTTCCGACTATGTCCATGCTTTCAGGATGTAGAGGGTTGTCACTGTCCATAGTGTTGTGTTGTAGTACTGTCAAAAATGTTTTCTTGATGGCACATGATTCGTTGTTGGAATGCGTGCGTAATGCCCCAAGCGATTTAGATGGAGATCTGCCCCTGGTTATTTGGCCCTTTTGGAGAGACTGCCCCAGGTGTGTTTAGACATCGTGTCATGTCCCTTGCTTATGGAAGACCTGTTATTGGAAGTGTCTTTCCCGCTGAGGTGATTCTGTCCATTGAGAGGATGTCTGTTCATTGAATATACATTGTGTGGATTTCTCTGCTGTCAAATAATTAGTCATATGCAAACAATGTCATTTAAAGAATGCAAAACTCATGTCTGTCTTGAAATTTTTTTTGAAAATGTGTTTTGTGTAGTAAAACGAAATTTGCAAGAACGTGATATTAACTCATGATTCATAACAAAGCCTACAGGAGTCAGGATACCTTTGTAACAGTATGCTCTCAAACTAACCCATGCTTCAGCTAGGACTTTTAAGGGTTATAATGTGGCTTGGTTCACGGTTCAAGAAACAAAGGATAAAGGCTCAAATTTTATTTTCACCCAACCCGCTCTTCGTGATGTTCTTCAGTCCTATGCTCAGTTAATTGCGCATTTAGATCCCAATTGAGTCTGGAATCTTTGCTCTGATACTTGGTGATGATTCAGAAATTGAACATTTGTTTCGAAAGGAAGTCATTTTTGTAATCTTCTTTTTGTTGAGGATTTGTAGTGACCTCTTTTTTTTATTTTCGTTATCCCGTCTTTTAGCCTGAACTGTTTCTTTTGTGATTACAGTTAGCGGGATGCCCCAATTTTTCTCTTAAGTATCCTTCATAGATTTTGACTTAATAGGCTTTTATTTTGAGATATAATGACTGCTTGTATTGACGATTATATGGAACCATCATTGTCTTCAGTTTTGGAAGGATGTCTTCGATGCCCTTCATTGTGTACGAAGCGGCAGATTGTGACTGAATGCGCCTCTAAATTAACTGAGAAAACTACCCTGCCCCAGGTTATAATTAAGGGTTTTAATTTGTGTGAAAAGAAAAACTCCTACTTTTTTGGCTCGAAGGGGTTGACTAGGGATTATCTTCCTTATAACGCCACTATTTAGGATTTGAAACAACGCATGTACATCGTCAGTGAGGTCTGTTCAAAAGCATACTGTAGAGATTGTGGTATCATTTTCGTCATCCTCCCTCTAAGGCTTAGAGTTTTTAATCGAGAGTTGGATATCACAAAAGGAAATAAGAATGCATTTTTGAAATAGTGAATACAAATGAATTGATTCAAGACAAACATGTACAATGTATTGATGAAATAACTAGGTTTGATATGAATAAATGTTCAAACAAATCAAAAGAAAATTACACATTGAAAATTCTAATGAACAAAAAGTCTTCTTGTGAGAACTTGTCACTTCAGATGGTATGCCTTGGAGGGATGGCAGAAGAACTCAGTCTGACCGTCTTGTGCGAATTCTAGCGCTCCTTCATCAATCAGGTCTTGAATTTTATTTCTCAACGCCCAACAGTTGTTAGTGTCATATCCAGGACTGTTGGAGTGGTACGCACATCTTGCATTTCGATTGTACCTTGGGGAGGCTATGTTGGGATTCTGAGGAGGGTCCCTTAATATAACCAACTTGGCCTTCAACAGGTGTTGCAATGCTTGAGCCAATGACATGTTGATTCCGATGAAGCATCTTTCGGATGTATTCTTCTTATGCCGATTGCCCCATTGTTGTTGGCAAGGTTGTGGTTGGGCTTGTGATGTAGTAGCAATCTGGAAAGGTCTGTTCCTGACCAAACCAACCTCTTCTCTCACTGGGGGCTGATTAATGCCTTGATCCACAATTTTAACTGTTTGTTTTATGGATCTGCATCCATCTTGGTGAAGCTTGCTGAGGAAGGCTCTTAGCCATTCTTGTCCTCGAGCTATGTTTTGGATAACAGTCATCTGCCCCAGCATCTGCATTCTCATTTCTTCTACCTCAGCTTGCAGTTGTTCCAATTTTTCATCCTTGTTGTTGTCAGGACGTTCCTTGGTCAGATTCCTGGCGAAGAGTGTTTTTAGGTCTTCTTGCTCCTTGGATAGATTCAGGAGAAATTCCTTGAACTAGGCATCTTGAGCTTGCAGATCTATGTTGTCTTGTTGGAGAGCCATTGCTGAAATAAACAGCGAGAACATGAGAGACCTGCTTTGAAACCTGCTTATGAAATGATATGTATTATATATGTATGCAATGTTTTCAAGGATCTCGCGGGGTAAACAAGAAAATGTCATAAGTTAAATTTTGCAGCTTTGATTGAAGAACTTTGTGTCATTGAGAGTCCTTCTACAAGAGTCAAGCTCACCATATCAAGTGGGTCATATCCCCTGACTCAAGTTATTGAGTTTTGATCTTCTAACGATATTGGCTAGAGGAAAATAAATCCCCTTGCCCCTTGCTAGACGTCTGATTTATCATAACCTGCACCACAGGCCCTCGAGATCCTTGAAATGGTTAAGGAAATGTTAAGGCATGATGTTATGATGTGTATGTTATACTTTTAAGCAAAGGTGCGAAGTGATGTAAGCAAGTAAACTCTGCAAGAAATCCGAGTTATTGGATAATAACTGTAAACAAAACCTGCAAGGAACTCATGTTGTCGGGTAATAAAACTCTGCAAGTAGTTCAAGTTGAAAGCACACAAGTCACGCAAACAACCTTAGGTTTAGGCTTGCATGGGTTTTAAGGTCATACCCTCTTGAAGCTGGATTAGTTCAACCTGCCCTATAAATTGTAAACAGGTTCTAAGGGGTCTCAATATCACTGATATTTCTTTATCGGGCATTGTTTCAGCTTAAGCAATCTTTTCTTGCGGCCAAAATATCCCGAAAGTCTGATCTCAATGAGTGTAGCATCGAGTATCAACCAATCCTCAGTTTTATACCGAGGTCGGCTATCTCACTACTTTCTAATGGCCAAGTTTGTTCAACTAAGATTCTAAGGTCCGTTAGTGCTTCACGACACCACGCGGTGGCCCCGTATTCTCCTCGTTTTCACACAAAGGATACCGGTACCAACCAAAGTGTCACACCAACATAGCCATCGCTTAAACCATATCAATCTACGCCGTATAGTCTCCACGATCTATTGTTGTTTACCTAATAAGTGTCCCCAGATCCGGGTGTAGGATCTTTAATAATACCCAAACAAAACCCTTGAATTTAAAGCAAGCAAGGCAAAACAAGAAAGCAATTTTAAAATGACATAGATCCTAAGGTAAATCCCATTTTATATTCCCCAGCAGAGTCGCCAGTTCTGTGATACGGTGGCAGAACCGACTGTTATACTGGTTTGTGTTTTTTGTTCGCAAAATGTCGCGGTAAGCAAGAGTCGCCACCGACTTTTATTTCATCCAACAAAGGAAAAGGAAAAAGAACAGAAAAAACCTTTTCCATGGGCTCCTAGGTACTTTCTCATTTTGAAATTGCTTATGTGTTCTTTGCTTTGAAAAGTTTTTTTTTTACTTCGTTTTAACCCTTGTTTTTGTCCTCAAGAGTGTTACAAAGTTATTTTTGAAAACTTTGTTTGGAAAGTGTTGGTGTGAAAAAGTTTGTTTGTTTGTTTTGAGCAAGTACCTAACAGTTATCTACCTACTCGAAAAAGGCGTTATTTTCCTCCTATCCTTTAGACCGTGTTATCCTACTATTAGTGACTAGGTAACCCTAGTCATTGGATGTTTGAGGGACTATCGAAAGAGACGTAATGGTCATTGAAGGAAACATGTAAGGATACCTTAAAATTTTGAAGGGACTGTCATCATATATTCGTAGGCAACATCGAGGGACAAGATTATTTCTCGTAGGAAACTCGAGGGACATTCAGGGACTATGATCTTTTATGATGACTTTAAACTGAGGGTCTTTGCTAAGATATCCCTACGTTCGAGGGACATGACCATTATTTCCGAGGCAACCAAGTGAGGTATACCCTAGGGGTGCAAGTGTGCAGCAGTGTTTGTTTTCAGATATATTATCTTTGAATTAGGTTATGTTATGTTCAATTAGTTTACTGGTCTTTCCATACAATCCTATTAGTCTAAGCATTGCATAAAATATAGTAGCAGAAGGTAAAGGCGGAAATGTAAACCTAGGCTATTACAGAGCTTTGGGGCAGTTACATAATAATGAAGAGTGCAGAAAAGAAATCCTAAAACTATTACATCCCGGAAGCAATTACATAATTAGAAGGGAAAAAATGAGAAAAGATAAATCTACGCTATTACACTGATAATGCGATCTATACAGTTTTTCTAGAAATTAAAATGTAAAAGAATAATAAAAAGAAATTAAGGAAAAATTAAAACCTAAAATTTTAAGCTAATGTTTTTGGTGTTTTTTGTAGAAAATAATTTTAAGTTAACTAAAAAAACCTAATTCTAACTAATTTTAATAAAAAAAGTTAATTAACTTAATTTATTAATAAATGAAAAAAAGCCAAAAATTCAATTACTAACTAAAACAAAAACCTAAACCTAATTTGTTGAAAAATGGTTAATTAAATGGTTAATTATAAATAAAACCTAAAATCTAATTGTTTTCCTAATTTGCAGAAAAAAAAGTTAATTAATTAAATTAAAGAGTTAATAAAAAAAGAGTTAATAATAATTAAAAAAAAAACTTAAAACCTAAATTAATTAGGGTTTGTAAAAAAAGTTAAGTTTTCCAATTAATAGGGTTTTTTATTTAAATAAAATTAGAGTTTATATGAATTTAGAGTTTTTAAAGAAGATATTAAAGAGAAAGAAATGAGGCAAAAAGGGTTAAAAATAAGCAAAATTATACATATTGTCAGGGGTGGGTGTTGAACCAAAAATTAATTTAAAACCTAAAATTAGATTAAAAAACCTTAAAATTAATTATTCGATTTTATTATGAAAAATCAAAGGTTTGTGAAAAATGTTAAGTTTAATGAAAAAGGTTTTAAACAGAAAGAATGAAAATAGGTAAAACGATAAATAGAAAGGAAGAAAACCAAAACCAATAGGAGTGAGTGTTGAACCCACGCCCTTAACCTCCTTAACCTCCTCGGGATGTCTGTCTTGCCATGAGTCATGTATTGGTGGTTGTTCTATTTTGGCCTCAGTGTTTTGTAATAACCCAGCATGGGACCCTGTCTAAATCTGTAGTGTTGAATCTCATGAACACATTAAATAAATTACTATATCATGAAATACAAATAAAGCAAATATATGAAGAAAAAAATTAATGTTAAAACCGACATGGCATGCTTATGCACCCTTTTGATCATGGAGATCAAATCAGTCTTACCCTTACTAGAGAAGTAGTGAGATGTGGGTTTGTAACAAGGATGGCTTGTTTGTAGTGAGATGGAGGTTTGTAATAAGGATTTCAAGGTTTTTTGGGTTCTTGAAAGAATTTGATATTTTGACAGGATTGTGGCAAATGTTTTTTTCCGTTTGTCGTTTGTGTGAAAAGAATGAGATTATATAATGGAAATTAGAGGGGAAAATGGGCTTTGAATGTGCAATCGGGCCTCCAATAACCATAAACAATAGTGAAGATTTTCATTTACTTGAGTCCATCACGTTCCAGGCTAAATCGTAGGGGTTTAAGTGCAATTTTTGAAGTTGAAATATAAAAGAAAAATGTAGCCGACATCGACCACTAACTCCTTTCCGAAAATGGGCTCAATCGGATAAATGGTGAATTAGTTATGAATTTTTGAAGTTTTGGCTCAGATAAACTTATTTTGGGCTCCAGTGTCAACTCTGACACGTTCTTCAATAAAAAACTAGTATTGATCGGAGCATAACCTGGTCTCGACTTTGAAAAAAAGTTGTAGATATCTGAGTCAGTGACCTTGTGTAAAAAGATGGACCCGATCCGGTAAAAATTGACCGAGTTATGAATTTTCGAAGTTTCAACCCATATGAAATAATATTCAGCATTCAGGATTTCCAGCGCGTCACGCGCACTCTGAGTAAAAAACGAAGGCCTTTTGGATATCGTTCAAACTTAATACCACCTGTGAAAACTTAGCCAACTTAATTTGTGAAATTTTGGCGCCGGAACCAGCTCGATATAATGAAAATCGACCAAGTTATGGTTTTCTGAACATGACGCAAATAAACTTGTCACAAATTTTTTGTACGAAAATACTTGATAAATCCGTATTTTTGAAGACCTTCTAATCGAAATTGGCTTCCATCCGTGAGATATGAAAACGTAGATGACGCCAAGACGGAATTTTGGCCACCAGAACGGGTTCAAAACAAGCCACGATCTTCAAGTTATGAATTTTTTTAGTGCGTAAAAACTGCACTTTCAACACGCTTTTTCACCATATTTCTTCGAGAAAACTCACACATTCGGAGACCTTTTTTAAAGAATTGACTCTTGAGCCGAACCTGAATTTGATAATACATTATCAGAGATATCTTACCGAAATAACATCTGAATATGACGCGTCGGGTTGGACTTGTGAATCTTTGAACCCCGAATCATTGCAAAACGGTGAATCGATCTTCAGTATGGAAAATACTCTGAGAACATCCATTGGCGAAATAAACTTCACTTGTAACCTGAAGAAGCTTGATAAATATACCTTTATTCTATAACCATAAAACCAACAATATGCATGTATGAAAAGAGGGTAAATTTTGGGGTACAACAGTAGACGTCACCCCCATAGTTCCAGAGGACAGTTTTATCTGATGAGTACGGAATCGGCCCTGGCATAGTAATTTTCAGTGGAGTCACCTTAGGAACAGATGTAATCCTAACGGGTCTTTTGGTAGAGACCCTGGAAGGATTGGCGGAAATGGTTACTATTGAAACATCTTTGTAAGATATGGTTATAATGGAAGTCTTTTCAAACAAAATCTCTTTGTCATCCATTAGGCGCTGGACATCTGCTTTCAATAAATGACAACTAGTTTGTAGGGATAAATAGAGATGGCAGCCTTCGCCATAGACTGGAAATAAACTGGCCTTCAACAGGTTCCTCTTGACTAATAGGAGAGGAGTAGCAAGTTCATCAACAACAGTAATAAACATATCATCTTCAACAGCATTAACATCACGGCCATGCTTGGGCATAGGAGCGGTGATAACATTTGGGATCTCAGGAGCATCAAATTCAATTTATTTTGCCTTAAGAAGGTCTTGGGATTCTTCGGGGCTTCCTTCAAAGATACCAGATTAGATCTTAATAAATGTGGCAGGACTTGAGACAGAGTCATATTTATCCGGGTAAATTGTCTTACTGGTCTTTCCGTTCTATGATGGTTGCTCCTTTGTTGAGTAGGTGTAGGCTTAGGGATCATGAAGGGCCCTACCATTGGACGGCGTTCAGTTCTGTCCTAATTCCTTTGAGAATATACAGCACCAACTTCTTTCTTCCCAATAAATGGTTTTCTCACGGCACTAGAGGATGCGTCCTTTTAGATCTTCCCACTCTTAATCCCAACTTCCACTCTCTCCCCAATCAAGATTAATTCAGTGAAGCCGAATGAGGAGCTTCCAATTAGATGATTAAAGAAAGGACCGGACAGGGTACCCAGAAACATGTCTACTAGATCTCTGTCAGATAGGGGAGGCTGGACTCTTCCTGCTAAGTCCCTCCATTTCTGAGCATAGTATTTGAAACCTTCGCTTGAAACCATAGCCATACTTTGGAGTTGAGTACGAGTGGAAGCAAGGTCTGCGTTGTATTGATATTGTTTATAAAAAGTAGCAGCCAGGTCTTCCTAATTATGGATATTGGCCCTTTCCAATTGATAGAACCAATTTAGCTGAGTCCCGGTTAGACTATCCTGAAAGAAGTGGACCCACAAATCTCTGTCGGCAGTGTGAGGCTGTATCTTCCTCACATAAGATCGGAGGTGCATCTTGGGACATAAAACCCCGTCATACTTATCAAACACTGGTGCCTTGAACTTTGGTGGAATAACAATCCCAGACACCAAACCCAACTCTTTAAAGTCCAGCTCGGGCACTTTCTGAATCTCCATTGCACTTAGACGTTCTTCCATATGTTTGTATTTGTCATCAGTCGGAGGATACTGCTCTTCAGATTAATCATCTTCTTCTTCCTCTTCAGATTCTGGATGGGCAATCACTTCCTTGTTTTTCCCTTCTTGATTATCTTTTTCACCTGATGATGTTGCAAAGTCAAGGGTCCGTCTGGCTGGCCCTGGGAATCTTCTTCCTAGATTCAAAACACTGGTTGATTTCTTTGCTTTCTTCAGCAAAGTTTTCAAATCCTCTTTTCCTTTGGCCAAAGTCAAGAACATTTGTTGAAATTGAGCATTCTGCGCCTGGAGATCTTTTACTGTTTGCTCAAGATCCATCTTAATGAAATAAACAGTAGAAAGATAAGGAGACTTGTGGTAAGAAACATGTTTATGCGATGATGAATGGAGATGCATATGAAATGATTTCAAGGAAATTAGAGATTTAAATTTTCTTTAGACAAAAAAGGAACACACGTCATATTAATAAATCAAAGTTTAAGTACATCATGCCTCTTTGGACTTACAAAGAAATACAAAAACTCTAAGATAAAAAAGTTGAACGCATCCTCTTTGGTGTGATGTAGGCGTTCAGACTCCGCTCCTCATGAAGCTGCTTGTTGAGTTCCAGAACCTTCTTCTCGATGGTGTAGAATTGGGCCTTGAAAGTTTCTTGATCCCCTTTAAGTTGTATCCAATCCCTTTGCACGTCTTCGAGAGAGGTGGGCATGTTAGGATGAAGGATAGTGTATGGGACATCTCCTTCCGTAACAGGCTCTATGATAAGTGGAGAATAGAGGGGTAAGGCATCATAAGCTTTGAGCACGAGCTCGTACCCATTTGAGATAAGGCTCAAGAGGGATGGAATTCTTGTGCCTCAGTGTCTTGCTATTAACTCTATGTACCATGCCCCAAGCTCGCATGAACCGTTTGCGGTAATCCTAAGCATCATTCTCGTAGTCGAAGACGATTCCTTGAATAAGTGCATCATGAGGACCATCCCTTCTTGCATATCCAAACTGTCATAGTGCCAAACAAGGATTGTAAGTGATTCCTCCCTTAATTCCTAAAAGAGGGACATTAGGGAATTCTCCGCATTGATCAATGATGATAACATTCTCCGAGAATCATGGACACTAATGAATGCCTGAATGTATAAGAGCCATCAGCCTTTGAGACCATCTCAAACCCTGTTCATTCTTCAAGACGGATCGGGGTAGGTGTGAAATAAACCACCTAGCCAAAAGAAGGGTGCAGCACAGAAGGGTTCCTCTCCTCTTTACAGTGCGAGCATACAACGAATGTAAGATATCTCCAAGCAGAGTAGGTACTGAATTACGTGACAGGAAAATCTTAATCGCATTCACGCCTATGAGCTGGTCTGAATTAGGGAACAATACCAAACCATAGATGATAAGGGCTAACACCTCTTCAAAAGCTTTTAAGTCCAAGGTATCCCAAAAATGATGAGCTTTATCGAACAAGAACTTAGCCAAAAAACCCTTGACACCTCTCTAGGTTTCCCAATTTGCTACTACGTCAGACCGTTATAAGGACAAAGCTTTGGAAATATCTTCAGGTTTAGGGTCTCTTTCCATACCATTTAAAGGTACCTCATTAAGGATAGGCACCCCCAATAGCAGAGTAAACTCCTCCATAGTAGGCACTAATTGGTAATCCGGGAAGGTGAAGCAGTGATGTAGAGGGTCAAAGAATTGAAAGAGTAATTTTAACATTTCTTCTTCAAGGTTTGAAGTGACCAAGCTAAGAAGTAGTCCATGTCTTTCAGTGAATGAAGAGCTTTCGGGAACCCTAGATACCAAATCCTTGAGATGAGGAGATACTTTTACCAGACTGACTTGGATAGTGAATCTGCGGGCGAGAGCCATGTCCTACAAAACAAGACAAAAATAAACCCTAAGATTCCTTGAAATGGTTAGTATGATATGCTATGTTATAATGTCATGATTATTATCAAATATAGCAGATATAGCAAGCATAAGCAAATCACACAGAGACCTTAGGTTTAAGGCTTGTATGGATTTTAAGGTGATACCCTCTTAAAGTTGGGTTGGCTCAACCTGTCCTAAATATAGTAACCGAATTCTAAGGGATCTCAATATCACTGGTCTTTCCCCCAAATCTCGTTCTGATAGACAATTGAATTGCCACCAAACAAAATTCAAGGGTCAAACCTCAATTAGTGTAGCATCGAGTATCAACCGACTTTGGGTTTACACCAAAGATGGCTATCTCACTACGTCCTAAAAGCCAAGTTGGTCAATTAAGGTACTAAGGTCAGTTGACGCTTTATGATACCATGCAGCAGCTCCGTATTCTCCTTGAATACTCAAGGGCTACCAGTACACACCAAAGTATCGCATCAACATAGCTACTATTTCAACCGTGTCGATATACCCCACACAGTTCCCTCACAGTTTATTGCTACTTACCTAAAAAAGGTCCCCCAAATCCGGGTGTAGGATCAAAGCAAGTCCAAACAAAGGAACCATAATGTAAAGCATGCAAGTCAAACAAGGAAAGCAAGTAAATGTGACCTAGCCCTAAGGTAACCCCACTTTTAAAATAATCTCCAGCAGAGTCGCCAGTTCTGTAACATGGTGGGAGAACTGACTTGGTTGTTTTGCATTTTATCGCAAATGTTGCGGTTAGCAAGAGTCGCCACCGACTTTTCTT
The DNA here is from genome assembly GCA_948472305.1 of Vicia faba. Classification (NCBI taxonomy): domain Eukaryota; kingdom Viridiplantae; phylum Streptophyta; class Magnoliopsida; order Fabales; family Fabaceae; genus Vicia; species Vicia faba. The sequence goes on from OX451738.1 coordinate 1,006,105,161, forward strand.
TTATCCAAAAGGAAAGGCTGAAAAGAACATGAAATACCTTTGAGATGTTTTCTTGAGTTCGGGGGGTAGATTATGAAAAGGGGAGGTATTAGCGCCCTTTTCATCCATAATTATCTATGGGCTCTTAGTTGCTTGCTAGATCACTTGCTTTTGTTTGAAAATGTGCTTTATATGGTTTTTGAAAGTATTTTGAAAAGGTGTCATCATTTAGGTAAACTTTCTAATGATTCTCATTCGTAAGAATGTATAAAAAGTGTTGATCTTTTGAAAATGTCTTCAAGTTTTAAAGATGTTTTTTGAAAGTGTTTTGGTGTTTGTTTTGAAATTAGCAAGGATGTTTTGGTTTAAAAAATGAGCAAGCAACTTAGGAACATTCTACCTACTCAAAAGTCTTTCATATTTATTTCCTCTTTCCTTTGACATTGTTATCTTACCATTGATTTGGTAAGTAACCATATATTTGGATGTCAAAGGGACGGGCAAGGGTCATCATATAGCCATGATTAGCAATGTTGTAAGATATCTTAGCATTTTCTTTAAGGGACTAAGATCATTTTTGAAAGGCAGCTTTGATAGCGTCATCGAGGAACTATGATCTTGTATTTTGCTTGTTTTTGCTAAGATACCTCACATGCATAATATGGCCATTTTTATAAGGCAACAAAGTGGATTTACCCTAAGGGTGTAAGTGTGCAAGTGTATTGGTTTACATGCTTGATTTATCTTGATTAAGGTTTGCTATTTATTGGTTTTAATCTTTCCATACAAACCCTAATTACTAGTATTTGTAAAGAAATTAAAATCTAGATAATTATTACAACCATATTGAATATTGTACAAAAATGAATAAATAAAAATGCAAGAATGTAAATGTAAAAGGAAATGTTTTTGTTCTTTTGATTTTATAAAACAAAATAAACCAAATAAATGTAAAAAATAATAAATAAAATATTTTTTGGGTTTTTATTATTGCAAATAATAATAATAATAATAATAATAATAATAATAATGATAATATTAATAATAATAATAGTAATAATAATAATAATAATAATAATAATAATAATAATAATAATAATAATAATAATAATAATAATAATAATAAAGGAAAGAGAATAAAATAAAAATATAAAACTAAAGTCGGGGGTTAAAAAATGGGAGTGGGGGTTAACAATAGTAAAAAGGGACGCCAGGCCCAAATGTGTGTTTTTGTAATCAAAGAAAAATATAAAAAAAATTCATGAATGGGCCTGCGTTAGAAAGTAAAATGGGGGTCAGAGTCAGCAATTCAGACTGGGCCCAAAGCAAAAACCCAACACCTGTTTGGATCAAGTGTGGTTGATTTCTGTGAGTGCACCATGAGCTTGCATCATGAAGCGCTGGATTTGGATTGCTGAACATCCAATGGTTTTGATGTGAGGCTCATGATAGGCGCTTTGTACATGATTGCATTGGATCTGAAATAAATAAATGTGAAACAAATAAAAGGGTACCACTGGAGCTCGAACCCAGGTCCCTATAGTCACAAGCGCACGCTTCTACCACTGGGGTGGCTATACATCGGTTAAAATTAATACAAAATCAAGAATATATATTTGAAACACATTCATATGCCTGTATCATCTTCAACCTCGCGCCAGACCAATCAACATGATTTTTGAAATTGCCATCTCTTTCATTTATCAACCATTTGCAAAAGTATAAACATGAAACTTGTTCCAAATTTCATCATGAGTTCAGTCATGTAAATAACTAAAGCTATAAATAAAAAATGAGCATGAATTTTGAATGGTAACAAATCTGACCTAATTTTTTCAAGAAGTTCAAACTTGAAATTCACACAACTCAGGCAATATAAATGAAATCTAAGGGCATTGTTGGCTTCAGGGCTATGATGTCTACATTTTATCTTCACAAATGAATCAATAATGATGCTTGTAGAGAGATTTCAAAGTTAATGAAACTTACCTCAAAACTAGAAATCGTATTCTGAGTTTGAGCACTCCTCAAGGTGTTGTGATGATCAGAATAGCTTCAGTGACCCTCCAGGACGCTAATGCAATGTTTAGTTTATACTGGAGATGACTGAATCGTGCTGGAGAAGTCCAAGTGCAAAGCTCTATTTTTGAAAATAGAAGACGGTGTAAATGGTGTTACAGTCGTGTAACAGAGTGTGGGATGAGTTCTAAATGGTGTAAGGAAGCTTTGTGGTTGAATTTGAGTGAGAACGCACAAGTGAAATGTGAGTTTGGAATTCAAAGTCAGAAATGACACAAAAATGGAGTTTGTGTGCAAATTCTGATTTCAGGGAGTTTCTATGATTGTGAATTCGTGTGTTATCTTGGATACAGTGCCTTTATTTATAAGCTAGAGGTTTGGAGTGCTCAAGTTGGTCTGAATTCAAAATCCATGTTTAAACTCAACATGTGATTTTCTTGACAAAACAAGTTTCCATGCATTGTACCTTTGTTCATAGAGTCGTTAGCCACTTTAAACACCATGCCTCTGACTTTGTGGATGGAGTGTAATCAGATAAAACAAGTTAGGAGCTCAAGAAGCTGACTTTGTGCATAAAGCTTGCTTTACAAGAATGGATATGTTGCTTTCTCCCTAAAATGGCAAAATGATTTGGACAATGCTTGAATCAATTGGACAATTTATCAATCAGTTATGTAAACATTAAATTAAGGAATTAAAAAGAAGTTTGAGGCCTGCAAAGTTAAGATTATGCAGCATGGTTATGGATTTGGTTAACGTTTCATCACAAATTTTGCCTTGCAAAACAACTTGAAACCCTAACTTCTGGCCTTCGATTCTCCTTGCTCACAAATGATCTCAAGGACTTCTTGGACATTTCGGAAAGCTTGAAATGTGCTCTACAACCCCTCTTTTAATCACTTTTGAAAATTCCCCTTGAAAATATATGAAAAATTGCCATGAAGTTAGGTCAAAATCTTGCCTAAACTAGGGCAAATTTTTCACTAAATGTTTAGTTTCATGACCATGACTTCATGGATTAATAACTTGAGATCCAAGCATTTCTAGGAGAAGTTATGTAAAAGAAATGTTTTAGATCTCATGGAGATCTACAACTTTCATGTTGAAAGTTTCTTTTGAATCATCTTGCATCATGGTGAAAAATTGGCTCAAAGTTGTGAAAAAATATGAAGTTTTCAACACTTAGAAAAATTTCTAAGTTTGGAAACTTTGACTTTTCAAAATGACATCTTGACTTTTGGATTTATTGATGAACAAGTTTCATATTTTGACATGTTTTGATGAATTGTGATCTTTGACACTTGATTTTGACTAAAAGTCAAAGTTTGACTTTTCAGTGTACAGTTGACTTTTGATTAGTTAACTGAAAATCAAATATCAATCAAATGACCTTGAGCAATGTTTTGAGTTATGCCATTAGGTCAAAATTATGCAATTGAACTCTTGAGATCAAGCCTCAAACCAATTAACCATTTTCTAGGTCAAAAATCAGAAATTGCCATTTTCTCAATCAAAACCCTAATTTTGACCATTTTGCCCTTTTGATGATCTGATCAAATTTCTTGAGGAATTATGGTCCAAACTTGATCAAATGATACATACGAGTTTATAATGTTGATATGGATAAAAAATTATGAAGTTTGACTGTAAATTTGCCACAGTTGACTTTTCCCAAATATAGTTGACTTTTAGGTCAACTGCTCAATTGATTGAGCAAAAATGTGATCCAAGACTTGAAACTTGACATGAGTAATCTTGAGGGTCCATAATGATCCATGAAAGTCATATGAGGCATTAAAAGTTCAATTATCCTTGTGCAATCTCAAACCCTATTTTCAGTCATCAGTGCTTAAGGAGGTGTCTTGAGTTGATCAATCCTTGTACAGTCTTGAACCAAAGGAGATCATGTGAGAAAATGATTGATAAATGAGAGGGAAAATTTGGGGTACAACAAGATTGTACATAGCTGCATCTGATAAAACTTTAGGAAGCATGTTAGCTCAAGAAGATGAAAATGGTGTCAAAAGGCCCATCTACTACCTTAGTACAATTTTAAATGATGCAGAAACTAGATATATCGAAGTTGAAAAACTATGTTTATGTATTTACTTCTTATGTACCAAACTCAAGCAATATATTAAACCAGTTGATGTTTATGTTTTGTCTCATTTTGATGTTTTCAAATATATGTTGTTGAAACCCATCTTGCACAGTCGAATTAGGAAATGGGCACTTGTATTGACTGAGTACTCACTAACCTTTATGCATCTTAAGGCTGTAAAAGGACAAGTGGTAGTAGACTTTATAGTTGACCACTCAATAAATAAAGAATTATTAAATTACTTGGAGATTGAACCCCCTGGAAGTTATACTTCGATGGTTCCAATCATAAAGATGGAACTGGAGTGGGAGTTCTAATTATTTCTCAAAATAAAAATCCAACAACATTCAAGTACAAGATCGAAGGTTCTTGTTCGAACAATGAGGCTGAGTTTGAATCTCTAATTATAGGCCTTGAAATCTTGTTGGAATTGGGGCCAACTCAAGTCGAAATAATGGGAGACTCAGAGTTAGTCATAAGGCAAGTTACAAAAGAATACAAATGTATAAGAGAAAATCTGATAATGTATTTTGTAATAGCCAATCGCTTGTTAAAAAAATTCGAAGTGATCAACATTCGACATATACCAAGATTAGAAAATCAAGTGGCTAATGACTTAGCGCAGATTGCATCTGGGTATAAAATTTCGAAAGAAAAATTTCAACAAGCAATCGAAGTTAGGGGAAGGTTAGTATCAACCAAGTTGTCTCCAACAAATTTGGAAACAACAAAGTTGTGGCACGCTGACCAAGAAAACTTCAAAATTTCGTTCATAGACAATCTAACAGAGCAAGATTGGAGAAAGCCCATAGTAGATTATATGCAAAATCCAACAGCTTCGACAGAACGAAAAACAAAGTATAGGGCGTTGAGTTATATTCAAATAGGAAATGAATTATTCAAGAAGACGCCTGAAGGAGTACTACTAAAATGCCTAAGTGAAATAGAGGTATACATATATCCCTTTCGACTACACATGCTGGGGAATGTGGGGCACATCAAGTAGGCCATAAAATGAAATGGATGTTGTTTAGGCAAGAATTATATTGGCCTACTATGTTGAAAGATTGTGTTGAGTTTGCAAAAGGGTGCCAAGAATGTCAAGTACATATATGCATCCAGCATGTACCTGTAAGCGAACTTTATTTAATTGTGAAACCTTAGCCTTTTAGGGGATGGTCTCTGGATCTTATTGGAGAGATTCGACCAGCACCATCTAAAATCCAAAAATATATATTGGTGGGCATTGACTACTTCACTAAATGGATTGAAGCAATTCCTTTAGTCTCAGGAAACTTTTCAGCGATGCATTCACGAAAATCCCTAACTAGCATACGGAGATGCATCTCCGAACTATATTTTACTTAAAATAGAACGAATCTCATAATAACATATTTTAGTGTGGATTTAAATGCGTTTGGAAATAGATTTTCAAACATTTAAAATATATTTTTGAATATTCAAAGATATGAAATATATATATATATATATATATATATATATATATATATATATATATATATATATATATATATATATATATATATATATATATATATATATATATATATATATATATATATATATATATATATATATATATATATATATATATATATATATATATATATATATATATCAACCCATTAATCTATTAGGCTACATATTCATGGGTGTTGGTGGGAGAGATAAAAATTATTAAACTTATACAGGTGAATTATTAATGAAAGATATTGTTATAATGTTTAATCATTCATCAAATTTGACTACATATTACATGGGTATTGGTGGAAGAGAAAAAAATTTAGAGTGAGATGAAAAATATATTTAAAAATATATATATGAACAAAGACAGTTTCAATATTATAATTAAAGTTTAATATATTTAACTATAACCTAATATTTTTGAAGTTATTAAAAAAATACTTTAATTTTCACATTTTAATCAACATAGTCTTGTATTTGTGCTGATATGTACTCTTTCATTTTCTTTTTTACTTTCTGCATTTATATGATTTTTTGTTTGTTTTTATTTATCGTATTTAAAGTTTAATACTATATTCATTATAAATTTGTTAATAATCTCTATCTTATGCACAGAGAAAAATAAAGAATGAAATAATAAATAATTAACAATATTAAATGAAAATAAAAATATATTAATTACTTTGATTATAATATAAAAATGACTTTTAAAAGGAAAGAAAATATATTTTGAAGTTAAAATTCTTACCATGAGATTTAGAACAAAGGAAAATCAATTATGATAAGGAAATATTTATCCATAACCATTTAGTCAAAAAGAAAAAAAAGGAAGAGTTCAAACTTGGGAGCCAAACCCAAAACCCAAAAGGTAGTTTTGTTTTGGAAATTGTGACATTCTTTCCAAGAGGCATACATTAATTCAAAGGAAATATGCACCGCGCATGAGACTAACTATAAAAACTAAAGAAAAAAATTCCCCATTTCCTAGTGATGGAATTGAAAGATAAAACAAAACTTTAACACCAAAGTCTATATGCTAAACAATATTTAACATAATAGCAACACAAAAGACATGTTGATGTAGCTTCTAGCCTTCTATTAACAGATAAAAGCAATGAAAGGAAGGGAAACATGAGCAGCATGGCCAATCCCAACACCTCAAAATTGGGTAAGTTGCTATTGTTTTCAAAGACATGAATTGAAGGATAGGTCAGAAGAAGCCTCAAAGTAACACACCCTATATTCAATGGAACCATACCTATGATCAATCTATGGAATCAAACGTCACATTGATGCATATAAAATAGAATTTTTTACCAACATACACCCCTTTTAACAACTATATCCCAATATATCACACCTTTCAACCATAATTCCCAATATACCATCTTTTCAAAAAAAAAAAAATTGGAATTAGGAGGCTCCGCCCAATGGATGGGCGGATGTTCTCAAAAATACACAGCTTCCGCCCATTGCATTGGCGGAGCTGTGTGAGCAACGTTTTTTTTTTTAAATAATTTTAAAAATATATTAAAATTGCTGATAAATTAAAAAATAATATATTTGTATAAAATGAATTTGATATATTCAATTTTAAGTCATTTTAATAAAATTATTAAAATATTAAAATTTTAATATACAAAAAAAATTTATTTTAATGTAATTTTAAAAATAAATTAAAATTATTATTAAGTAAGAAGTCAATATATTTGTATAAAATGAAATTGAAAAATTCAAATTTAAGTCATTTTAAGTAAATTATAAAAATATTAATATACAAATAAAATTTATTTTAATGTAATTTTAAAAATAAATTAAATTTATTATTTAGTAAGAAATCAATAAATTTGTATAAAAAGAAATTGAAAAATTCAAATTTTAAGTCATTTTAATGAAATTATTAAAATATTAAAATATTATTATACAAATAAAATTTATTTTAATGTAATTTTAAAAATAAATTAAATTATTATTAAGTAAGAAATCAATGTTAAAATATTAATCATAGAAAGGGTCATGTTATTTTATTATTGCAGTGCGGCTCCGCCCCTGCAATGGACGGAGGGTTTTATTCATTTTATTATTTTATTATTTCAGTACGGTTCCGCCAGTGCGATGGGCGGAAGCTTTCATAATTTTATTATTTATTTGCGGCTCCGTCACGTTAATGGGCGGAGGGTTTTATTATTTTATTAATTTAATATTTTTGTTGTGACCTATAAATATCGTTGATGTTGAATGATCCAAGCTACACTTAAATTTTTTTCTTTAGTTGTATCTTAAAAATGTCTTCAACATCCGGGGAGTTTTCAATGTTTCCATATATGAAAAGAGACGCAGAACTTATTTTTTCTCCAGTAAAGCCTCCGATGAAGATCAAATTGTTGAACACGCAGACATTTGAGCAGCTGCATAGGCACTTGGAGGGATGGTTAGGGGAAGAAATTGCCCAAGGTGAAAAGATTCGGAAAATAGAGAGGTTAGTTACGGTGCCTGGCTTAAATGGACCCACTCGTTCTTGGAGACTTGTTCACAACGACGCATGTGTTCTTATGATGATGCTTCAACAAAAAGACATTGTGTTGCTGATTGTAATATCCTAGAAATGGTTATGTCCTTGTTTGAACATGTTGATGTTGTTTACGTTTAATGTTGTTGCTAAGTTCTACTATTCGTCTCAGTATTTTAATTTATGTGATGTTTTTTCGAATTATTATTTATATTAAATGCAGAAGTATTAGTGAAATGAAACATAATAACTCGGTGTCATTATACATACAACTTTGCAGATTGATAACAAAATAAATAACTAATTATTACTAGTTCCTACATTGGGGCATCGCGTTCGGTTGTGACCTGGAAGACGACACAATGTGCATTTTCTCTCCAACTTATCATACGCGTCCATTTCTGTTGTAATACGGGTGCTCACGGGACGACCTTTCTTGTTCCTCCGCATAACTGGATTATGGCAAATTTGATCTCCCTCATAAGTGGGCCAATACTCATCGTATGGTAGAACTGGAAAGCTCGTGCTGTAAACCCCAAATAAGTTCGCAACCTTGTAAACGTCAGACAACAGAAGAAATGCGTCTTGGCGTACCACAGAACATGCAGCGATAACATGTGAACAAGGAACACGGTATGCTTGAAACTTTCCGCAGTCACACCATCCTTCCATTAGGTTGACCTTGTAACGCCCCAATGGCTTCCCCTCACCGTGGTTAATTGTCTCCTTCACACTGAAAGTGTTATTATTATAGTCAAAAATGCTTACTTGATGTGTGGCGGATTTAGACGTCTCTTCTTTCATCACCTTCACGCACCGTTCTGTAAATGTTTGTCCAGAATTCAAAACTGCACTCCACTTTGCACCCCTTTCAGCAAAGAGTGTTCCCATCCTATAGTATGTTGCACTTACTAGCGATGTGATGGGGAGATTACGAGTGCCTTTAAATACGGAATTTAGTGACTCGACAAGGTTTGTTGTCATGTGCCCCCAACGACGACCCTCATCAAACGCCCTCGTCCATTTTTCAACGGGAATTCTATCTATCCACCTCAAAGCATCACCATTAGCCATCCCAACTTCATTACGATAATATTTAAATGTTGGTTGGTTCAGCGCATACCCTACATGTTAAAAAAATATTGGTTAATATAATGGTAAACTATTAACGAGCATGTAATGTTTGCATAAAAAGTACTTACCCATGTTGATTATTTTTTTCCGGAGGATACGGTCCTTGATATCCTTCATAAAATTTTGCGCAATATGCCTGATACAATACACATGGACAGATGTAGTGTTACTCCAACCATTTTCAGGATTGTTATAAGCGCTTTCGATAGATGCATGTCGGTCAGAAATCAAACACAAGCCAGGTTGAGGAGCGACATGCATTCTCAAGTTTTTTAGAAAGAAACCCCAACCATCCGCCGTCTCACCTTCCACTAAGGCAAAGGCAACTGGGAAAATATTGCTGTTTCCGTCTTGTGCTACAGCCATTAGTAGTGTACCTTTGTACCTTCCATATAACCAGGTACCATCAATCTGTAGTAAAGGCTTGCAATATGCAAATCCACGTATGCATGGTTGGAAAGCCCAAAATAGTCGGTGGAAGATTTGTTTCCCAGCAATAATAGTCCCGTCATCTGTATATACCGGTAGTGTTTGCATTTCTACTACAGTGCCTGGAACAAACTTCTTAAGGGCCAACAAGTAATTTGGAAGTTCATTGTATGACTTTTCCCAATTACCAAACACTTGTTCGATTGCTTTGTTTCTAGCAATCCATGCCTTCTTGTAAGATGGAGTGTAGTTGAAAAAAGAAACAATTTCGTTAATACATACACTCACCTTGATGGAGGGATCCTTTTCAACAAGAGGCATTAATCGTTCACTCATCAGTCGAGAGCTTAGTTGTCGATGATCCTGATTAAAGATGGTCGTTGAACAATTATGTGGGGGCTCCATGATTCCTATCTCCCATAGGTCGCTCCTTTTCCTATAAGATGCCACTAGACGAAAGTTGCAACCACTTCGCTTACAACAAATTTTATATCTCTTTGTGTCAGAACACGTAACCCTGAAATCAACGACATGTTTCATATGGTACCTGGATATCGCAAAGACACAGTCAGCTTTGTTTTTGAACTGGTTCCCAACAGCTATGTCATCCTCCAGCGGAAGACGAGGATTTTTGGGCCATTGAAAGGATGATTCGTCTCCAGCTGTATCCAGAGTTGTCATGTGGGCGGGTGGACAATAGACATTCTCAAGTGGAATATGTTGTTCAGTTTCGTTGATTGCATCCACCTCGTCACGTCCACCGTCTTCAAATAAAGTAGTGAACAAATCATCAGCTTGTGACTCAGTCTCCTCTTCTTCGTCATCTTCGACAACGACTTCCTCGGGAATTATGGACACGGGCTCAGCATCATTGGGATTGGCCACTTGTGAGATTTGAGATTGTTGAGAAGTTTGAAATTTTATGTATAAATCTATCGCATGTAACCCAGATAATTCATGGTTGTAAAACATCATTTCCACACCATCATCATCTCGGATTTTCAGTGGAACATATTTCACCTGGTTAACACCGAAATTAACAGCATTTCGATATATAATTTGTGAGACAACTCCAGATTGCATCCTTGTTTGTATCCTCTCCCTCAAATATTCAAATTTCGCATTTCTACTTAATTTGAACCGGCATATATCGGTATTTTCGAATATAATGCCCATTTCATCGGAGATAAGGATGTCTCCATTGTAATGAGCATCTACTATGTATTGAGGTATTTGAGACATGTTGATTTCGTACTGAATAAAATCTGAATTGTAGGAGAAATTTGGTTTTGTGATGGGTTGGATTGATGAAAAAAAGTAGGAGGTAGAGGTGTATTTAAATGAAATAGATTGTGTTTAGTAGATATGGTATAATAAATAAACGCAGGTAGAATTTAATTTTTGTTGTAATAAATCATCCGCCCAATGCAGAAGCGGTCTCATTTAATTTTTAAAGGCTTCCGCCCATTGAGTAGGCGGATGCATTGAAGTACATGCAGGCTCCGCCCATTGCTTCTGCGCCCTAGGCAGGTATTAATGCACGCTTCCGCCCATCCAAAGTGCGGATGGCAGACAAAAATAAACATTTCCGCCTATTGCATGTGCGGTGTGTCAGGACATTAGAAGGCTTCCGCCCATTGATTAGGCGGACCCTGCAAAACTGTGCATGCAGCCTGGGTCTACGTACGCAGCATGCATGCAGAGTAAATACCCAACCAATTTTTTGTTTTCCATTAAATGTTTTGAATAAAAACCCTACATTATTTCTCTATAAAAACCCTCATGTTTTCAACCAATTTACATCACACTCAATCTTTATCTATTATTTCTCATCATAATTTTACACTACATCTCAATTTACTATAATGTCTCTGTTAACCTATGGAGAGGAGCACCGAGGAACATTGTCGAACATCCTCCAATATGTAAGTCTTGAATATATTTACGTATAAATTTTTTAAAATTTTAAGCATATACTTCTAACATTAACCATATTCTAATATTAACTATTTTTTTTTAGAATGAGAAAAAATTTAGGCCTCGTACACACTCATATGTGCGCGTAGACGAAATGATCCGTCCATATTTGATGCAAGCGGGCTTTGGGCACGTACTCAACATAACGTCATATGGGGTGGATAGGAAATTTATTCTTGCTTTATGTGAAAGATGGCGTCCAGAGACACACACATTCCATCTTCCTACCGGTGAATCCACAGTCACCCTTGAAGATGTCCACATGTTGATGGGTTTACGTGTAAACGGTTTGGCAGTGAATGGGAGAACAAATGTTGATTACTCATTAACTCAAGAACTCTTGGGTGAAGAATTGCCCGAAAGAGCTAGAAAGGGCCAATTCGTCAAAATTACTTGGCTCCGGGAAATATATGATGCATTTGAATTGAACCAAGATTCCCCCCTAGAACAAATTCATAAAAAAACTAGAATTTATATTTTATTGTTATTCGCTTGTTTATTATTTCCTGACACAAATGGTAACACAATACATCTAATGTATTTACCATTGCTAGCTGACTTTAATAAAATAGGTAGATACAGTTGGGGATCAGCAGTTTTATCGCATCTATACAGAAACCTCTGTAGATGCGCCAAAAAAGATGTTCATAATTTTGCTGGTTGTTCAACACTAATACAAGCTTGGGGCTGGTCCAGGATGCCGAATCTAGCGCCTAGGAATCGTAATCCTTTTCATTTTCCGTACGTAACCAAGTAAGTCGTTACTACTCCTTTGTCTTAAACTTATATATTATGTGAACAATAATTAACTATTACATATTTTTAGATGGTCTGCCTATGGGATGGATTACGAAAAGACTCCTCATCATTGTGCACCTGGCTATCGGACTTTCATCGATCATTTTGAAGAATCTGATGTAATATTCTTAACCATATTTTAAGTATTACATATTTTATATGGTTCGTTAAACTAATAACTGATTTTTTTAACAGTTTACATGGAGGCCCTATCTGGGACTTGATGATACCGATCCGACCGATAGTCACGTGTGGAGTGCAAAAACATTTATCATATGTTTTACTACTGTTGAAATGCACCATTCTGATCGGGTAAAACTTCAATTTGGCATTAAGCAAGGCATACCGGATGCTCCACAGTGCATGGAGGAGTATCACAAAAGTGTGGTGAACGATCAATGGGCATATAGCAATTGGAAAGATTGTTACAAGCAGGAGCGTCGTCAATGGCATAACCGCGAAAATAAAGTCTTACAAGGAGATGTCATGTCAGAAGAATGTAAGCCAAGTAAGGAATACATGCAATGGTATAAGTCTGTTACAAATTTGTATCTGTCACCAAACAACTTTTTGTATGACCCTCGTAATTTCCCAACATCTTCAAACGTCCAACACACCCAACCATCATCAAGCACTTACACCCAACACAACCAAGAACCTCTCTTCCCAACACAACCATCTTTTACGCAACAACCATTCTTCCCAACACAACCACCATTTACCCCAAGCCAACAATACCATCAACAAAACCCTTCTTCTAACCCAACCCAATGGGGCACCCAACAACAAAACCCTTCATCTAACACCACCCATTGGGGCACCCACCAACAATATCCTTCATCTAACCCCACCCAATGGGGCACCCACCAACAATATCCAACCTCTAACCCCACCCAATGGGGCACCCAACAACAATATCCTTCCTCTAACCCCACCCAATGGGGCACCCAACAAACCCCACAAAATCCCAACTATCAAACACCCCAACAACAAATGCCTATTCCCCGACCACAACAATTTACCTCCCAAGATTGTTACCAACCCTCAATAAATAGCCCAATGTCTTCTAATCCCATACCAAATTGGAATTGGGAGGGAACCAGATTAAGTTATGGCAGTGCAGCCGAGACAGACTTTACCAATGAGGACATGATTGAGGAATTTTTAATGGGCGGCTGTGACGCGGGACCTTCAACTTCAACTCAACCACAAAATGAAGAAGGAAATCGCAGAACAGGCCAACGTACTAGACGAGCACCTGCTTGTGGAACTCACCAACGATTGACACGACCCGGTCAAAATCGACAGTAGATGTGATGGGGAGATTATATATGTTAAAATGCAAAAAATTAATTTATGTCCTTTAGTTAAATTATTGTTTATTTATAGTATATTTTGTTTAATTAAAGTGTATTTTATTTAATTTATAATGTATATTATTTAATTATATTAATTTAATTTATAATGTATATTATTTAATTATATGAATTAAATTTATAATGTATATTAATTAATTATATTAATTTAATTTATAATGTATATTATTTAATTATATTAATTTAATTTATAATGTATATTATTTAATTATATGAATTTAATTTAAAATGTATATTATTTAATTATATGAATTAAATTTATAATGTATATTATTTAATTATATTAATTTAATTAAAAATGTATATTAATTAATTATATTAATTTAATTTATAATGTATATTATTTAATTATATGAATTTTATTTATAATGTATATTATTTAATTATATGAATTTAATTTATGATGTATATTATTTAATTATATGAATTAAATTTATGATGTATATTCTTTAATTATATTAATTTAATTTAAAATGTATATTATTTAATTATATGAATTTAATTTATAATGTATATTATTTAATTATATGAATTTTATTTAAAATGTATATTATTTAATTATATGAATTTAATTTATGATGTATATTATTTAATTATATGAATTAAATTTATGATGTATATTATTTAATTATATGAATTAAATTTATAATGTATATTATTTAATTATATTAATTTAATTTATAATATTTATTATTTAATTATATGAATTTAATTTAAATGTATATTATTTAATTATAATGTCATATGAATTTAATTTACAGAATTAAAAAAAAAAAACGTTTTGGACTCATCCGCCCATCTAATGGGTGGAGCCTCTCTTTTTTTATAAGCATCCGCCCAATGCATGTGCGGTGCCCTAGGAATATACACTCTTCCGCCCATTGCATTGGCGGATCAGTTGTGGCAAAAACGTGTTTTGTTTGAAAAGAGAGTATATTGGGAAATATGAAAGTGTGAGAGGGTATATTGGGATTTAAATGCTAAAAAGAGGGTATGTTGATAAAAAATTCTATAAAATATGTACTCACAAGATGGCAAATCTATAAAAAAAAAAGAGACAAATTTCTAGTTTTTGGTTTAGATTCATTCACTACCTAAAAAATGAGATAAGGCATTGTATATGTTAGATTTTGTTCTTATTCATAAAACAATGGTTGCAACCAATAATAAATTTTTTGGTTATTAAAATATTAAAATTTTACATGAAATCATGTTAGTTTTGTTGCGAATAATTGGTCTTAAATCTAGATAAAAAAGAGTTTTAAGTAATCAATAACAAATATAAAATTTTATTGAAAGATTCTAAAATTATCAAATTAATAAAAATATGATTTTGATAGATTATTATGGCAGAATTTAATTCATATGTTTAATTTTATTTGATAAAATAATAGTTGATGATTATTTTATTAAAAATTTTATATAACTTAAATTTCACAGGCACACCAGAACTCATTATTTCAAATTCAGATGTACATGAGATTTAAATTGAAATTAATATGTGCAGCCCACAAAATTTATGACGATAAAGTCCAAAAGCGAAGGAAGAGAGCGAATGCGAGAAATAAATATTTTTTGATTTTGATACTAAACAGATAATTTCATCTGAGAAATATTACAAGTCGCAGGTCAATTAGATGATTATCTGCGATCCACATTATATTTTTTATTTTTCGATTTAAACTGCTCTCACTACAAAAGAAAAAAAGAATACCGTTACCAGATATTTAAACACACTTTTACTCTCACACCACTTTTCATTTTCTCAATTACTAATTATTATTCTCTCTATTTCTTTTAAATTGTCATTTTTTAATTCTTTGATGGAATAAAAAGCTTATCAACTTAATCAAACAATTGACAAATGATATGACCAGTATGCTTCTCTTCCAAACATTCCATGTCCAACAAAATAACAATTTTTTTAAACATTATTATTATTATCATTTACACAATACCTTTATCTTTATTTTCTCTTTAACTACTTTTACTTTATTTGCAAGACCCAAAATCTTAAACAACTGTAGACAAAATTCACCTACAGAAACACTACCAGATCTCACATCACACTTCACACAATAAAACCAAACAACAACCCCTTCCACTTTGCTGACCACGGTCACCCTTTGTTCAACTGCCCGACTCATCTCATTCTCACACACAAACCAACCTGCCCGTTGCCCTTTTTCTCACAACCTAAGATTATTATTAGTATTTAACTATTTAATAAAGCTTTCATATGTTGTCTCTTTTACTGCGCTTTTTTCTGTTCAAATTCGTTACTTTGTTTTCTCTTCTTGTTACATAGAACTACGAGATTGCTTTCTCTTTCTATCTCTAACCTTACTGCATTGTCTTCTTCTACTTATTGCTTCAGAATCTCTTCTCACTTCCATGCATTTTTCATTTATTCTTCTTCTTCTTTCTCTCTCTAAATGAACTTGTTCTTCTTTCTTCGCTCTAAATATTTTTAACTGTTTTCTGAGGTGTGTATCAAGTACAAGGGTCAAAATGGGAGATGAAAGTTCAAAGAAAAACAAGGTTTTTTTTTTTGTTTTTGTTGATTATTGTTGTTATTTGGTTATGGAAATGAAATTTTCAATGTTTTTATTGTGATGGGTTTGAAACTTTGAATATTGCAAGATGTTAATTTTGTGTCTGTATGATGTTTGATGAAATAGCTCTCATGGTCGAAGAAAATGGTGAGGAAGTTTTTTAATATCAAGAGCAAATGTGAAGATTCTATAGCTGATGATGTTGTTTATGGAGGTTGGTGTTTTTGTTTTTCTTCAAAACTCTCTTTGTAATGAAATCAGTTACTATTGTTGTTTTGTTTCATTATGTGAATTTGAAGGTTGTAACACTGATTTTCTTCTGCAGGAAGTGAGGTTGAATATGGAAGCAGGAACAGCTTCTCTGAAAGAGAGCCATGCACAATCAAAAAAAGCAAAACAGGTAAAAAGAATCAATCAAAATTCAAAACCATTTCTTGAACTATGCCCTTTTGATCTTCTTGATAGTATTAGTATCATCGAAAATGCTGACATTTTTGCATTACTATGAACAGAGAAGTTTAGTAGGAACAGCAGTCAGGTTAGGCGAGGAAGAATGAATCTTGATCATCCTCGAATTATTGATGTGCAGAACTATAGGTATACTAGTTCTCCAATTTTACCTTTTTTAGCAAGAAAAAAAGCTTTCGTTCCGTTTCTCATGAATTGTGTGAATATTGAGCAGCATTTTTGTAGCTACATGGAATGTAGCTGGAAGATCCCCACCAAGTAATTTGAATGTAGATGATTGGCTTCATTCCTCACCACCGGCTGACATTTATGTTCTTGGGTAAGAATTGTTGCTTGTTGGTATATATATAGTCTTTAATCGAAGTTTACATTATCTTTTCGATTAAATATGTGTTATGTCTTGATAATTTGTCTCGAATTTTACTTTTAGTCAATCTCTACAAATTACAAAAAAATGAATATTTAAGGCTTAACTGTTTTACCAATGATATATTTTTCTATTCTACCTGTTTCTTACAGATTTCAAGAGGTAGTACCATTGAATGCCGGTAATATTCTAGGGGCAGAGGACAATGGCCCTGCCAAAAAATGGCTGGCTCTTATCAGAAAGACTTTAAACAATCTTCCGGGAACAAGTGGGAGTAGTGGATGTTATACACCATCTCCAATTCCTCAGCCAGTTGTAGAGCTGAATGCAGATTTCGAGGGATCAGCTAGGCAGAAGAATTCGTCCTTCTTCCACAGACGATCTTTCCAGACGGCTTCTAGTGGTTGGGGAATGGACAATGACCCTTCAAATGTTCAGCCACAAGTAGATCGAAGATACAGTGTATGCGACCGTGTAATTTTCGGGAACAGGCCTAGTGACTTTGATCCTAGTTTAAGATGGGGTTATAGGCCTAGTGATTATTCAAGGGCAAGTGACTACTCGAGACCGAGTGATTATTCAAGATGGGGTTCGTCCGATGATGATAACGGCCTTGTGGATTCACCGAGTACAGTCTTATTTTCACCAATGTCAACTAATGGTGGATCTGCCTCTAATGAAGATGGATATAGTATGCCGGGACATTCAAGGTACTGCCTTGTTGCAAGTAAGCAAATGGTGGGAATTTACCTTACCGTATGGGTAAAAGGCGAACTCAAAGATCATGTTCGAAACATGAAAGTATCGTGTGTTGGCAGAGGATTGATGGGTTATCTTGGAAATAAGGTGAGTTTTAGCTTATTATGACTCGTGACAATCCTGACTCTTATTTTTTCTTTTGATTAATAAATTTACGACGAAAATGATGGTCACTTCTGTGATGATTAGCTTAATTGAGAGTTCTTTTGGTTGAAATTTGCAGGGATCCATCTCAATTAGTATGTCTGTGCATGAAACAAGCTTTTGCTTTATATGTAGTCACTTAACCTCAGGACAGAAAGAGGGTGATGAACTTAGAAGAAATTCTGATGTACTGGAAATTCTTAAAAAGACTAGGTTTCCTCGTGTTCATGGCGTGGACAACGAGAAATCTCCTCAGACAATCCTCGAGCATGAGTAAGAATCTGAGTAACCTATTGAATAACTACTTAATTAGAATGCATTCTATAACAATTTTATTTCTTATTGTATTTTCTTCTCATTTGTGTATTCCCATTTTAAATTCATTAATGTAGTCGAATTATATGGCTTGGAGATTTGAATTATCGGATCGCTCTTTCCTACCGGTCTGCGAAGGCACTTGTTGAGATGCAAAATTGGAGAGCATTGTTAGAAAATGATCAAGTATGTCTCTTTAACCTCATCAATAATCCCATGTTTATTGTTTTTCCTCCAATGTAAATATTGTCTAACAAACTTAACAAGCCTTAACTATTGACACTCCTGACAGTTGAGAATAGAGCAAAAAAGAGGCCGTGCATTTGTGGGATGGAACGAAGGGAAGATATATTTTCCTCCAACATACAAGTATTCAACTAATTCAGATCGATACTCGGGAGATGATATGCACCCCAAGGAGAAAAGGAGAACACCTGCATGGTAAGATTTCTTAGAATTTGGATTAAGCTTAGTTCAACTCTACAAAAGCGGCTTATATACACACTTTTCAGTCCTTATTTGATTAAATGTTGAACTCTTAACAAGATTATCACATAGCTTAATGGAATTTAGAAGACATTCACTATAAATGCTAAAAGTCAATTGTATACCATGGAAAAAATAGATGTTACAACTTATGCTGACATGAATATTTTTTTTTATAGGTGTGACCGAATTTTATGGTTTGGAGAAGGTCTCCATCAGTTATCTTATGTTCGCGGGGAATCAAGATTTTCAGACCATAGACCTGTTTATGGCATATTTTGGGCTGAGGTTGAGTCAACTCATGGAAAATTGAAGAAAAGTATGAGTTGTTCTGGTTCCAGAATTGAGGTGGATGAACTTATGCCATATTCCGGGGGATATACTGAACTAAACTTTTTCTAAAGATATGGAAGGCCGAACCAGAAACGTGTCCGTCCCTAATCAAGTACTTTATCTATTCCTTACACACTCTCATAATCATGCTTGTAAGATAGTGGAACTTAAGCCTCTTAGGTTTGTTTCTTTTCTTATTTTTATTTATATAAGCTCATTCAAATACAACATCCAAATAGAAAATTAAAAGACTATACACAGAACCCTAGGCAAACTTGACCCTTCCCCAAAAGGGGCCCCAAATGTTTCCTTATGATATTGTTGGTTAGACCAAAAGTACAAGATTCTGAGGCTGTAACCGGTTTATATAGAATTGAACACAATAGAATGGAATATTGGATTATGCAATCAAAACAACAACCTAAAGAATATATCAACATCATCTAAAGAATATATCAACATCATCTTTTCCATTAATTAGCCTGTTTAAGTTGACTTATTTGAGCCTATCTAGTATTATAAACACTTGTGAGACCGTTTGGAAGAGGTCATGAAAACACCTTAAAACATCTCCATAAGCTGTTTTCAACTTGTTGCTACAAACTCTACAAGATAGCTTATACGAGAATAGTTTGACTTTATTTCATATTTTGTGATTGTGATAGCTTATACGTAAACACACATACGATAAATACTTGTGTTACAAGCACTTAATTAAGTCATTTTCCAACCAAGGTTGTGTATCATGCATTATTAGATATATGAATTAATTTCATGAATTTGAAAGCCAACATAAACAAATTATGTTTAAAGTATAGCATGAGAAGTCTATATCTCATTCTCTTCTACTTTGAAGTCCTTTTGTTCTATTCTCATTGTCAATACAAATATTCTTTTTTACTTGAATTAGAAATTTTACATGCGCCTGTTACTGTTTCAGCACAATGGTCCCCATTTACCAATAGGGATTTTACTTTGAAGAAATTCTTTCAATGGAGGGAGATAGATAGGGACAACCCATTTCCCACATACCGAAAAAGGTTAGTTTTTTCTTCTCTCTTTCATGCTTTTTTTCTTTGTTCTGCTTTTGCCTCATTTCTTTGTCTAATTTTGCTTCCACTTTATCTTTTTCAGTTTACAATCTCTAGTTTTGGTGCTTTCCCTAACACATGATCAATACAACACATCATCTTGATACCAAATTAACAAACACTCAAAGTTTCCATTCTTACAATCATTAGGTACTACTTCTACATTGTTGTTACTAAATATTAAATTATTACAGTAATGTTAGTTTATGTTTACTTTTAATTAACAACAATAGATAGTACATGCTTACTAATGATCAGAGCTTTTTTTATTGTGCAGGTAGTTGAACAGAAGATTCTTTTTTATTGAAGATTTTTTTTAATTGATTTTAGGGAATATTTATGATGACTGCATGAAGGTGGAAGATTGTCAGAATAATCATTTGGCACTAACTTTATTTAATGTAATGTAAAGAGAATGAGAGTTTTGATGTATAGTGATTGCTGCTTGCTGCCACAGTATAAAAAGTTATTGAAGTTCATAATTGATTCCAGAAATTCTGTTGTGCTGAGTTCTCTGTCTCTGTCTGCAATCTGCATGATAAGTTTTTACTGATAAAGTTGGTTTTGACATCAAAATCAAATAGTAAAGCACTATTGTTGCCGAGACTCTTCTTTTTCGTTATATTTGTAAAGTTTTAAAAATGAATAAATGAGATGTCACAGGTTTAAACTTGCACCCGTGCAGTCTAATGTTCCTTCACGGTCAACGGAGTTGGCTTAACGGGACACTGGAGCTCTATTTTTTACTATTGAGGAACAGTATTTGAGTATTTAACAAAACTGAAAGAGGCATGCAAGTTTGGAGGGAAAAAATGTTGGAAGTTCTAATATACAAAATGGCCCTCTCTTCTTTCAAGATGCTATTTACATACCTTTCAATTGATGTTGTTTACTTTTGACTAGATGGACCTTAGTTACTTACTTTACCTTATTACCTGGTTTTTTGGTGTGTGTGTGTGTCTATTTAGGATCCCTAAGAAAAGTTGAAACACTAACAATTGCAGAAAAGGACTAATGCTAAATCATTAATTGAGTTCTATAATATTGGCTCTGAGCTAAATCAATAAAAAAAAAGGCAACTTCTAAATCATCTATCATAGCCAAATGGTGAAAGGACGACAGGAAGAACATATTAGGCTTTTATGTCATAGACAATTCTTAAATACAAAAGGTCTAAATCAAATCAATAACTAAACACATCCTTTGTGTAGATTGAAAGAGTAAACACTAAAGAAGATGTTACATGGTATCTAGGAAACCAATGAGATACATTTATAAGGCCAACATATAGAAGGTTGAAAGCCACTATTAGTGCACTTGGGGCAAGGTTACTATGCCTCAATGGGAATCGTGAGTTAGAATATTTATATACTCAACCAAACAAGTCAAATATATAAGAAATTCATCAAAATATGATGATATTTGTTTCAATTCAAGCAAAGATTTCTTCAACAGACACACTTTAATTTTTTTTTTTCTATTCTGATTATTACATGTAGATTGTCTCGTCTAGGTCCCATGTAAGAATTTGGTCTTCGCATTCATTTTCTTCAACTCAAGATTGTACTTATTAAAAAACAACATGAGTAGTCTTATTGAACAATGTTCTACCTCCAATGAGAAAATATCATTGTGAGCAATTTCTCCAACTTGAATAAAACTCTTGTCACAAACGTTGCCTCTTCAATTTCAAGAGGCCCTTCATTCTTCTTGAAGATCGATTTGCATCTAACCACTATTAGTTTCTTAGATAGATCTACAAGTTCTCATGTCTAATTCTTCTCCAATGAATTAATTTTCTTGTTCACTCTTTTTAACCATTTCTGACTTTCATTGCTCTCAATTGCTTCCATGAAAGTCTACGGTTTTGAGTTTGCATCTTTTAAACTTCACTTAGAGCATATCTAATTATATTGGTATTGTCGAATCATTGAGGTGCAACAATTTCTCTCATCCCTCTATCTATTTCTTGTTGATAGTCTGGAGCCACTATTGTTTTTCTCTCTCTAGAATTCGATGGTAGAAAACTAACATCTTTTCCTCTTTCGTTTCGCTAGTGAAAATGATCCACTTAAAACTGAATTTTCTCAATCCCTTTTTCTAGGTCTCTATTCTCTAGGTCCTTGCTCACCATACCCATACGGGTTATATAAAAATTCACATCCTTACTTATTTGGGAATTTTGCTTCTCCATTATCTATCTTCCGCATCTTGTTTCCTTTCACACCTTGTGTGCATGCAATAAAGACACATTTTAGAGCCATAACATAAAACATGTATTTCTTGATATGTGCACAATTAGATTAGATTTTCTCACTCTAAGCGTCCACATGCGTCTTGAAATCTTTTATTTTGATGGACATATATATTGTAGTGTTATATTTGTGAGAGTTCTAAATAGGAGCGATATTAGAGTCCTCGCCTAGTGAGGTGTCGCCCATAGGATACTTATACGGACTATGGGGTCTCATATACTATTACCACCCCACTAGTCATATAAGAATGGGTTATACCACGACTTTCTAGAAAACACGTAGCTAAAAGTCTTTCCTAATCAAGGGGGGAAAATTACTGCTTCTTAGGATTTCTTAAACTTTGACCCACAAACCTCTATAAATATCTAACCCTTTTGGGGTATGAGACAAGTCACATTTTACCCAGCATAACTCTTATACACATGACCTTTCACCTCACAGTAGTTGTCCCTCTCATACCACCATAAAAGCCATAAACTTATCCCAGAAGTATGTCAAGGGAGATTTATCTCGTGGATCAAGGGCGATTATTTTCGTGGATCAGACAAATACAGTTCCCACGGGCGAGATGACCTAGTGAACTCCAAGCCCAACAAGCCAAAAGAGGTATCCACAGACAAGGATAAAAAAAGGCTTGCGTTATACGCTCAATAATATTGCACAAGGATTTGTCGGAGGCAGGGATGTGAAACCTTGTTTTGCAAGTAACTTCTAGGTGATGTGCCTTTAATGAGAATAACAACTTTTGATGATGACAACTCATGATGTCAACTAATTTCTAATGATGCCAATTAGTCATTGATGACAATAACTAAACTCAAGCATAAAGTGGTTAAAGTAGTTAAAGATGCAAATCAGGCTATTAGGGTTTGATGGACTTGAATCTCTAATGATGGAAACCAAATGAAATTTGACTCAAGCCTCATCTCAAGTGAATGCAAGAAAGTGTCTACAAGATAGAAACATCTAACGAGACTTGAAGTATGTGAAAGCATTACTCGACACGTTTGAGTGAACATATTGTTAAAGCGTAAGGGATTTCTCTTAAAGTGCATGGTTAATCACACACACGCACACATAAACGAGTTATCAAACTTATTTTTCTCAAGAAAATATTTTGGTAAATGCCTTAAGTCGTGTCAGATGAGTTGGAAGCTATTAGAAAAGCTATGAGCAAGTGTTTCCTTTTTCCAATCGATTGAGTTTTCTTCCAATCGATTGGGATAGTTCAAAAAATATGCCATAAGCGATTAGGACAGAACCTTAATGATCGACAATAACTAAATATTGTTTCTTTCCTTTTTGATCTTGTTCCAATTGGTGCATGTTGTAAATCGATTGACAAGTAAAAATGGCCCTAAAACATTTCCTTTTTTCTTCAAACCTCTAGCCTATAAATAGAGGTCACTTCCCATATATTTTCACATCCAGAAAAAATGATTTTATTTCTCAATTCTCACCCTATTTAAAAATTCTTTTTGTTTACTTTCTCTCCCTCAAAATTTAGCCATACTGCTTTTTTCACGAAAGTCGTTTTATAAGTGAGAAAGTTGTAATTCTGTAAGGGTAGATTTGTAAAGTTCCTACAATTTTTTTTTGTTTTATCTTGCTGAACAACTTATCCATTTATGGATTATTTGTATAAGTTCAAAGCTAAACCATTAAAGAAACATTAGTTTGAGGATGGTGTGATCAAGTCCTTGTTTAAATTCAAAAGTTTAGCTCGCATAAAGCTTTCAAAGGTTCGAGATTAGCCCATGCTAAAATCTCATAGGTTCTTGGTTATCCCGGTATAAAAATAAGTTTAGGTTAAAGCTAATCCAATGATAAAAACTTGTTTAGGTTCGAGATTACCCTGGTGGTAAAATATCTCAGGTTCTTGGTGAGCCCCATATAAAACCAAGGTTAAGTTCATGAGTTCAGCCGGTGTTAAAAGCTCTTCAAGATTCAAGATTAGCCTGTGATAAAATCTTGTTTGGAAGCTTGAAAACTAGCTCCTCTGAGTTTCTTGTGGAAAGGAGATTAATAGTTTTGATCCATCATTTGGAAGGAAGACTCACTGTTTCACTCCTCATTTGTTGTTTAATTGGAAGTTAACTTCATTTTCCTTATATAATGGGGTTCGACAGTTTAACTTACTAAAAACTCTTACATTTATTAGATACTCTCAATATCAAATCTCAGGGACAAGACTAAGTCAGTTTTTACTGAACCTATATAATCCCTTGGGGTCTTGTCTCTTCCCTTAACTATTTATTTTCTCCACTTTATCTTCTGCAATTTTATTTTCCACTGCTAAAATATAAACCTTTTCTGAAAATATTTTCGAACTAATTTTGATCCGAAAAGTTTTTCAATCTCAAGTTTTTCCGAAATACGCAATTCACCCCCCTCTTTTGTGTGAAGTCACATGTCCAGCAAGTGGGATTAGAGCCTAATTCATGTTTTAGGATTATTCAACTCAGGAGGAAGATGAATTTCAACAAGAGATAAACATACCACCACTTTTTAATAGCAGTATATTTGATATATGACAAGCTATGTTTAAAATTTTTATTTAAAGTATAAATGATGAATTAAGGAAAATTGTAATCAAAGGTTCATTTATCCCTACTTACCAAGTAAATGGAAAAGTAGTAAATAAACTCGATTCCTTTTGGACCAAAGAAGAAAAGAGAAGACATAAAATAGATTTCAAAACCAAGAGATTTATAGCAATGTCTCTAAATGACACCAAGGAAGTAGGAAGATTATGGAAGAACTTGTAGAAGTCGTGAGACTAAAATAGAGTAAGTAAATAAAATGAGAAGCTTTTTTAATGGGTTAAAACCATAAGAAACATTTAGTATCACTCATAATTTTGAAAATGTCAAGACGCTTCTAGCACATGTCACTGATGTTTAGTGTCTCGAAAAATAGGTCATCATTGCTTACATTAAATAGAAGTAAGCATGACCATCTGAATGATTGATGTTTGACATCCTGGTTAATCAGGAGACATCTAAGAAGGGGGTGGTGACTCTTATGCAACCAAGGGGCTTACCCCAATATAAAAAGTACCCAGCTCTCATGTAAAAGGTCGCTTTCAGCCGAGGGACTCGCCCCATGACGAGGGACTTGACAAGGTAAAAGATTTCCTTCAGCTTAGGGACTCACCCTAGACTGCGGGACTCGCCTACTAGGTAAAAGGTCGCCTTCACCCAAGGTACTCACGTCAAGCTGAGGGAATCATCTCCCATTCAAAAAGGTCACTTCCTAAAACAAAGGACATGTCTCAAACTTGAAAAATCAAAAACTTTGCTTTTTTACAAACCCCCGTGCTTGAGCGACTGTGTAGTATTATACTTGTTAGAGTTCCAAATAAGGTGATGTTAGGGTCCTCGTATAGTGAGGCATCATTTGTGCGCTGCCTTTATGGAGTATGGGGACTCGCCTATACAATAAATGACATGTATAATACCGTTATCCATACCATGAATTCCTATAAAATAGATAGCTAGCAAGCTTCCATAGTCAAGGGGGGAGGGGGGAGGGGGGTTACTGCTTCTTATGGTTTTGTAAACTTAGAGTCCAAGAACCTCTATAAATACACACACATACACAAATGGGGGCTCTAAGTTATTGGGATATCTAAAAGGTTTTAAGATGGTATTGTTCATGCGTTTAACGAGATTATTTAGATGTTATGTTTTTGTCACATTTCTATGCAACTTAATTTATTGTTTTCAACAAATCTCATTAAAATTCTTAGAAATAAATTTGATTCCTTAAAACTTCAATTTAGATCCTATTTGATTTCTTATAAGAGTATGTCATTCTTTCAACTTTTCAAATTTATCACTTTTATGTTTAAAAGTGTAAATCCATACTCTTCTTAAAAAATCATCAATCATAGTGAGATGATAGAAACCACCAACAATGAATAGATACTCTAGATAAATCTCAAAGATTCGAATGAACATACCTAAAGGATTTACTATAATGGTGCATGTTTGTCCTAAAATTAACTCTATGTTGTTTTTCTATTATGGAATTATCAATGGATTCTAACTTGTCCAGTTTACCACTATCGAGTAAATCTTGATTATCTAATTCATCTCATTAACATACTGTAATATTAAATGGTATATTTTAGTTATCTCAAGAAAACTCTACACCCTAATAATGTATTAATAATAATAGTTGAACCTTATAATATGTGCAAACCATGTTCAATTGTAGAGAAAGTTTAATTCATCAAACATGATTATGCATGATAAGTTTCACTTAAATTTGAGAACATAACTAGCATGTTGTAAAAGGAATTCATTATTTTTAATCATCTTAAGACAAATTGAATCCAACTTTAAACTTTGCACACTCCATTGTTTCTAAGAAAAATGACTCCACCTTCTTTAAGATCTAAAGTCTCAAAATATTACTATTTTCTTTAACACATTAGATAAGAACATCCAGAAACTATGACCCAATTATTTTCTTCT
Organism: Vicia faba; assembly: GCA_948472305.1. Taxonomy (NCBI): domain Eukaryota; kingdom Viridiplantae; phylum Streptophyta; class Magnoliopsida; order Fabales; family Fabaceae; genus Vicia; species Vicia faba. The sequence goes on from OX451738.1 coordinate 1,006,132,222, forward strand.
TCTAATCTTGTTAGCACATGTGTCTCCATACTCTCACAACCACCGTTTGACACTATTGTCGCATGAACAGAAATAACATTGTCTCGTTATCAAAACAATTCTTCTTTATGTGGTCGTGATTGTTGGTGCACAAGGAAGATAAAAGGTAAAATGAATATTTACTTATAGCTTCAAAATAAGGATTTACAATAAATTACAATAATCTACTCCACTAGGCTATTTATACACAAAATTAAATCTAAAATATATCTTCTACAAAGATATAAGAAGATCTAAGATATATATCTTCTAACAAAGATATAAACAATCTAAAAGATATTCCTAAATATAAATTAATATCTAATTAAATCTAAATTAATTCTAACACCATCCCTTAATTTATATTTACCCAAAACTGACAACATCAATTACATCCCTTAAACCAAGAAATTGATCAGTTTTGATAGCCTTTGTCAGAACATCTGTCAGCTGCTTGAGTGCTACAGTGCACAACCTCTAATATTCCATTCTGAACTTGATTCCTCAGAAAATGATACTTGGTCTCAATATACTTGCTTCTCCCATGCAACACTAGATTCTTGGCAAGATTGATTGCAGACTTGTTATCAATCATCAGCTTCAGAGGTTTATTTACCTCAATCTTCATATCTTTCAACAAGTTTAGAATCCACACAGCTTAACATGCAGTCAGAGCACCTACAATATATTCAGCTTCACAAGTTGACAGAGCAACAACAGGTTGCTTCTTGGAACATCAAGAAATAGGACCTCCCAGAAATTTGAATAAGTACCCAGAAGTACTTCTTCTGTCAACTCTATCTCTGCACCAATCAGAATCAGAATAACTCAAGTTCTGATTCGATCTTTCTTCCAGACGGAAATAGCACTCCATATTTCAGAGTTCCCTTCACATACCTCAGAATCTTGACTGCAGCTTGGTAATGAGACCATTTTGGTTTGCTAATAAATCTGCTAACTATTTCAACTGCATAGCAAATATCAGGTCTGGTATTACACAAATACCTTAGAGAATCAACCATCTGTTTGAAGGTTGTAGCATCCACATCCTCTCCATCAGAATCAAAGTCCAACTTCTGATTCGTATCAGTAGATGTGATAGCAACTTTAAAATTTTCTAACTTAAATCCCTCCAGAAGCTCTAGTTCATACTTCATTTGATGCAACATTATTCCTTTCTCAGAGTACATAAATTCCATCCCTAGAAAGAAACTTATTTTTCCAAGATCTGTCATCTCAAATGCATTCATCAGAACTTTCTTGAACTCAACTATCTCTTCTTCAGAACTTCCTGTGAGTAATATATCATCAACATACAAATAAACCAGAATCATATTACCTTCTAAGGTGTGCTTAACATAAACACCACACTCCATCTCACATTTTTGAAACCCTTGTTCCTTGAAAAACAAATCAATCTTCAAATTCCAAGCTCTGGGCGCTTGCTTCAATCCATACAATGCTTTGTGTAATTTGAACACCATCCCTTCCTAATTCTTTTTCTCAAATCCAGGAGGTTGTGAAACATACACCTCTTCTTGTAATGGACCATTTAGAAATGAAGATTTTACATCTGAATGCATCAGAGGCCAATTCCTGTTATCAGCTATTGCAATCATTAGTCTGATTGTTTCATGTCTCGCTACAGGTGCAAACACTTCAAAGTAATCCAACCCAGGCTTCTGTAGAAATCCCCTTACTACTAATATCGCTTTGTGTTTTCCAATTGATCCATATGGCTTTAGATTCTACTTGAAAACCCATCTAACACTTATGGCTTTCTTGCCATTTGGAAGTTCTGTCAGCTTCCAAGTCTTGTTTCTCTCTATAGTGTCAAGTTCTTCTTTCATGGCCTGTAACCAAACTTGCTGCTTAAGAGCCTCTTCCATACTCACGGGTTCAAAGTATACTAACATTACACACTGAATAACTTCTCCTTCGGAGTCTACTTCAGTGTATTGCAACATGTCAAACTCTGCAAATCTTCTTGGGATGCTTCTGACTCTTTGTTGCCTCTGAACTGGATCTTCAGAACTTTGGACACCAGAACTTTCCCCTTCATAAGCACTTGCTTCAGAAATTGGACTTTCTCCAGAACCTTGACTGTCTTCAGTGTCTGGATCACCATCGGAGTCAGAATCATTTTCTCCTTATGTATCTTCTTCAGAGTCAGAGTCTTTACCAGCTTCAAAAACATGTATTTCTGACATTTCTTCAGAAATTCTGTCATCAGAGTCAGGACGAGACTTTTCCCAATTCCAAACTTCTGATTCCTCTATAATGACGTCTCTGCTGAACTCAACTTTGTTAGTTTCTGGACAGTAAAGTTTGTACGAACCTGTACTGTGATACCCCACCAGCAATATCACTTTACTTCTATCATCCAACTTCTGTCTTCTGGGACATGTTTGTAACATACAGAACCAAGACACCTTCAGATGACTAACACTTTGCTTATCTCCAGTCCACTTCTGAATAGGAACTATTTCCTTTAATTTCTTCGCTGGACATCTGTTGAGCATATAACATGCAGTTGCAACAGCTTCTCCCCACAGAGTATGAGGAAGCTTCTTTTCTTTCAGCATGCTTCTCACCATATCTAACAAAGTACAATTTCTTCTTTCAGCAAGACCGTTGTGTTGAGGAGTATAGGGAGCAGTAACCTCATGCTCAATTCCATTCTCCTTACAGAAACTTCTGAATTCTGTGGAGTTATACTCACCACCACCATCAGTTCTAAGAATCTTCATAGTCTGACCACTCTGATTCTCAACCTTCAGTATGAACCTTTTGAATTCAGTAAACACCTCGTGTTTGAACTTTATGAGAGATACCCATGTCATTCTGCTGAACTCATCAACAAATGACACAAAATATTTATTCCCTCCAGTCGATGCTACTGAAAACGGACCGCACACATCAGAATGTACTACTCTCAAGGCATGTTTTGCTCTTGGAGCTACTTCTGATACAAAGGGTAATCTTGGTTTCTTCCCTTCCATGCACACCTTGCATAACTTTTCAGGCTTCTTGATTGTAGGAATTCCATGTACCAGATTCTTTGATTTCAGATGCCCTAAACTTCTAAAATTCAGATGACCAAATCTTCTGTGCCAATACTCACTCTCCTTGACAACACTTGTTGCACTAAGACATTCAGAGTCTGTAGTTCTAACATTCACCGTGAATGTTCCGTTCCTTCCATGTTCTGACTCCATAATCAACTTCTGATTACAGTCATACAACTTCAGAAGATTGTCCTTCATGGTAACTGAAAAACCTTTCTCAACCAGTTGTCTCACACTCATCAGATTGCTTTTCATGCCAGGTACTGTTGTACCCCAAAATTTGCCCTCTTTTCATACACGTATATTATTGGTTTTATGGTTATGGAATAAAGGTATATTTATCAAGCTTCTTCAGGTTACAAGTGACGTTTATTTCGTCAATGGACATTCTCAGAGTATTTTCCGTGCTGAAGATCGGTTCGCCATTTTGCAATGATTCGGGGTTCAAAGATTCACAAGTCCAACCCTGCGCGTCATATTCAGGTGTTCTTTCGCCAAGATATCTCTGATAACGTATTCTCAAATTTAGGTTCGGCTCAAGAGTCAGTTCTTTAAAGAAGGTATTCGAATTTGTGAGTTTTCTCGAGGAAATATGGTGAAAAAGTGTGCTGAAAGTGCAGTTTTTACGCGTTAAAAAATTCATAACTTGAAGATCGTGGCTCGTTTTGAACTTGTTCCGATGGCTAAAATTCCGTGTTGACGTCATCTATGTTTTCATCTCTCACGGATGGAAGCCAATTTCGATCAGAAGGTCTTCAAAAATGCGGACTTATCAAGTATTTTCGTACAGAAAATTTGTGACAGAAGTTTATTTGCGTCATGTTCAGAAAATCATAACTTGGTCGATTTTCATCGTAGCGAGCTGGTTTGGGTGCCAAAATTTCACAAATTAAGTTGGCTAAGTTTTCACAGAAGGTATTGAGTTTAAACGGTATCCAAAAGGCCTTCATTTTTTGCTCAGAGTGCGCGTGACGCACCGAAAATCCTGAATGCTGAATATTATTTCATCTGGGTCGAAACTTCAAAAATTCATAACTCGGTCAATTTTTATCGGATCGGGCCCATCTTTTTACACAAGGTCACTGACTCAGAGATATACAACTTTTCTTCAAAAGTCGAGACCAGATTATGCTCCGATAAATACCAGTTTTTTATTGAAGAACGTGTCAGAGTCGACACTGAAGCCCAAAATAAGTTTGTCTGAGCTGAAAATTCAAAAATTCATAACTAATTCACCGTTTATCCGATTGAGCCCATTTTTGGACAGAAGTTAGTTCTCGATGTCGACTACATTTTGTTTTCATATTTCAACTTCAAAAATTGCACTTAAGCCCCTGCGATTTTACCTAGAACGTGACAGACTCAAGTGAACATTGAAGGCCCAATTGCACATTCAAAGCCCATTTTTTTTTCTCTAAATTCCATTATATAATCTCATTCTTTTCACACAAAAAAGAGGAGAAAAAAAAGTCTTTGCCACAACGCTGTCAGAATATCAAATTCTTTCAAGAATCCTAAAACCTTGAAATCCTTATTACAAATCCTCATCTCACTACAAACAAGTCATCCTTGTCACAAACCCACATCTCACTACTTCTCTAGTAAGTGTAAGGCTGGTTTGATCTCCATGATCAAAAGGGCATATAAGCATTCATCTCACTACTTCTCCAGTAAGGGTAAGGCTGGTTTGATCTCCATGATCAAAAGGGTATAATCATTCATACATGCCATATCGGTTTTAACATTAATTTTTTTTTCATATATTTGTTTTATTTGTATTTCATGATATATACTAATTTGTTTAATGTGGCTATGAGATTCAACAGGTTTGACTATTATGGTCCCATGCAAGTTCATTACAGAATGTTGAAGCCAAAACACTAATGGCCAAAATAGAACAACCACCAATGCATGACGAGACAGATATTCTGAGAAGGTTATGGGCGTGAGTTCAACAACCACCCCTATTGGTTTTGGTTTTCTTCTTATATTTATCCTTTTAATTATTTTTATTCTTTCAGTTTAAAAATTTTTTTCTATAAAACTTAACATTTTTCACAAACCTTTGATTTTTTCCTCCTAAACTCGAATAATTAATTATAGGTTCTTTTTTAAATTTAGGTTTTAAATTAATTTTTGGTTCAACAACCACTCATGACATTTGCATTATTTTTATTTTCTAACCCTATTTTTCATTGATGTTTCTTCCCTTATCTATTTTTTGGCAAAACTTAATCTTTTTTATTAAATATTAGATATAAACTTTTTTTAAAACTTTTTTTTTATTATTAAAATTAATTAGGTTTTAGGTTTTTTTAATTAACTTTTTTTTCAAAATTAATCTTTTTTTATTAATTAAAATTAATTAGGTTTTAGGATTTTTTAATTAACTATTTTTTTTAAAACTAACCTTTTTTTTTTAATTCAAACAAATTAGGATTAGGTTTTTGTTTTAGATAGTAACTGAATTTTTGGCTTTTTTTTCATTTATTAATAAATTAAGTTAATTAACTTTTTAAATTAAAATTAGTTAGAATTAGGTTTTTTAATTAACTTAAAATTATTTTCTACAAAAGAAAAACACAAAAAACATTAACTTAGAATTTTAGGTTTTAATTTTTCCTTAATTTCTTTTTACTTATTCTTTTACATTTTAATTTCTAGAAAAATTGTATAGGACGCATTATCAATGTAATAGCGTAGATTTATCTTTTCTCGCATTTCTTTTCTCATTATGTAATTGCTTCCGGAATGTAATAGTTTTAGGATTTCTTTTCCGCACTCTTCATTATTATGTAATTGCCCCAAAGCTCTGTAATAACTTAGGTTTACATTTCCGCATTTTTATTTTCAGTCCAAAATAATTATGTATCTGCAAAAGCCTTGTAATAGCTAGGACTTTAAACTTTCTGCATTTTAATTCCGCAAACTATAAACTGCTTAGATGTATATTAATAGGATTGTATGGCAAGAATGTTTGGAAAATTAAAACGGTAGATCACCTTAATTGTGAAAAGATTAAATAACTGAAATCAAACACATGCACATGCTCACTCTTAGGGTATGTCTCACTTGGTTGCCTCGGAAAACAATGGTCATGTCCCTCGAACATGGGGATACCCTTAGCAAAGACCCTCGGTTAAAATCGTCATAAAGATCATGGTCCCTCGATGTCCCTCGAAGTTGCCTATGGTATATGATCTTGTCCCTCGATGTTGCCTATGAATATATGATGACAATCCCTTCGAAATGCTAAGGTATCCTTACATGTTGCCTTCAATGACCATTACGTCCCTTTCGAATTGACCCTTACAATTCCAACGACGGTTCTACCTATTTCTCAATAGTAGGATAACGCTGTCTAAAGGAAACAAGAATAGAAACGATCCTTTTCCGAGTAGGTAGATGCTAGTAGATACTTGCTCAAAATCAAACTTTCACACTTACACTTTTTTTTCAAACAAAGTTTTCAAAAACACTTCGTAACACTCTTGAAGACAGAAGCAAGGGTTAAATCGAAGTAAAACAAAAACTTTTCAAAACACACAAACACGGAAGCAATTTTTTAAAATAATGAGCAAGTACCTAAGAGCCCATGGAAAACCATGGATGGAAAGGGTGCTAACACCTTCCCTTTCTATAATCTACCCCCCGTACTCAGAATATTCTCGGAAAAAGGTTTTTTCTGTTCTTTTTCCTTTTCCTGATTGGATAAAATAAAAGTCGGTGGTGATTCTTGCTTACCGCGACATTTTGCAAACAAAAAACGCAAACCAGTATTTAACAGTCGGTTCTGCCACCGCATCACAGAACTGGCGACTCTGCTGGGGAATAATAAGTGGGGTATACCTTAGGAATAATTCATCATATTGCTTCTATTGTTTGATTTGATTGCTTTATCTTTGTGGGCTTTGTATTGGAGTTACTATAGATCCTAACCCGGATATGGGGAACACCTTTTAGGTAAGTAACAATAAACTATGAGGGAACTGTACGGCATAGTCCGATATGGTTGAAGCAGTAGCTAAGTTGATGTGGCACATTGGTTGGTACCGATCTCCCTTGTGGAGAAACGAGGAGAATACGGGGCTGCTATGTGTGTCGTTAAGCATCAACTGACCTTAGAACCTATAATGGACCAACTTGGCCATAGGAAGTAGTGAGATAGCCGGTCTCGGTGTAGAGCTGGGAACTGGTTGATACTCGATACTACATTCATTGAGACCATACTCTCGAGATAGTTTCGGCCGCAAGAAAAGATTGCGTGAGCTGAAACCATGACTGATGGAGGATGGTCAGTGATATTGAGAACCTCTAGAACCCGGTTACTATTATTAGGACAGGTTAAAACCAACTGAACTTCAAGAGGGTAGTACCTAGACCCCATGCAAGCCTGAAACTTAAGGATTCTTGTGTGACTTATTTGCCTTTACCATGTCTGTTATCTTCTATACCTGTTGTGTGTTTTATCATGACATCATGCATCATAACATAGCATGCATACTCCATTATACTATCCATTTCAAAATCTTTGAAATCATTTCATACGCATTCCATTATCATGCACATCATTACAGGTACCATTACAGGTTTCTCATCTCCTTCGCTGTTTATTTCAGCATGAAATGTCTTCTAAAACACCTACCGATCAGGCCATCAAAGCTCTTCAGGCACAGAATGCCCAATTCCAAGAGATGTTCTTGAACTTGGCTAAAGGGCAAGAGGATTTGAAGACTCTCATCCTGAAGGAGAAGAAGAAGAAGAAGAAGAAGAAGAAGAAGAAGGTAGTTCTTCTGAATATGGGTCACAGATTTGGGAATAGGTTGCGACAGGAAGCTGATCTGTCTCATTCATCCAAAGGAGGAGAGAATCAAGAGGAGGAAAAGGGTCCTAGTCCTGTGGTCTCTGATAATGATACTGATTTTGATAATGAACAGTACCCTCCTGCTGAGGATAGGTACAAACAACTTGAAGACCGTCTGAGTGCTATGGAGATTCAGAAGATCCCCAGTTTGGATTTCGGAGATCTGGGACTGGCATCTGGGGTGGTGATCCCTCACAAGTTCAAAGCATCTGTTTTTGCCAAGTACGATGGAGTGTCCTGTCCAAAACTCCATCTCCGCTCATACGTCAGAAAAATTCAACCTTACACTGCTGATAGGAATCTGTGGGTACATTTCTTTCAAGATAGTCTGTCAGGAACTCAGCTTGAATGGTTTTATCAATTGGAAGGAGCTAATGTCCGAAACTGGGAGGACCTTGCTGTTGCTTTCTACAAGCAGTACCAGTATAACACCAACCTTTCTCCCACTCGTACTCAGCTTCAGGGTATGTCTATGGGTGCAAGCGAAGGTTTTAAGGACTATGCTCAAAAGTGGAGACATTTGGCTGGAAGAGTCCAACTCCCGTTGTCTGATAGGGAGTTGGTTGATATGTTTCTGGGGATGCTATCTGGTCCATTCTTTAATCATTTGATCGGCAGCTCATCAGTGGGTTTCACCGAGCTGATTCTGACTGGAGAAAGAGTAGAAGTTGGGATCCTGAGTGGTAAGATCCAGAAAAATACCTCTTCGAGTACAGAGAAGAAGTCATTTGGTGGCAAGAGGGAAGCCAATGCTGTACACGTCCAAAAGAGGCGTAGCAAGGCAGACTACCACCAATCCGTGGGGGCAATGTTGATCTCTAATTTGGCACGCACACAACGACCACAACAACGAAACAATCAGCCAAGGGTGGAAAGACCTCAAAGGCAATTCACCCAAATCAACATACCATTGTCACAAGCATTGCAACACATGTTGAAGATTAATCTGATTATGGTGATAAACCCTCATCCGAACCCTAAGACTTCTTATCCTAACTACAACCCGGATGCAAGGTGTGCTTATCATTCTGGTAGCCCGGGACATGATACTAACGATTGTTGGGTGCTGAAATACAAGATTCAGAATATGATTGACGCCAAGGAGATCGAATTCGACCCTCCTGAGACTCCCAATGTGATCACTGCTCCCTTGCCAAAGCATGCCTAGGATTGAAAGCATTTTTGTTCATTTGAATTCTGAAGTTGTATTTTCTTTGCTTATTCAAACAATTATTGTCATGTCAAACTTTCTTATTTCATTAATGCATTACACGTGTCTGTCTTGAATTAATTTTTTCATTATGCTTAAATTGCTTTATATTTCCTTTTTGTGATATTCAACTCTCGACTAAAAAAATGTAAGCCTTTAGAGGGAGGATGACGAAAACGATACCATGATCTCTACAGTATGCTTTTGAACAGACCCCGCTGACGATGTACAGGCGTTGTTTCAAATCCTAAACAGTGGAGTTATAAGGAAGATAATCCCTAGTCAACCCCTTTGAGCCAAACAAGTAGGAGTTTTTTCTTTTCACACATATTAAAACCCTTAATTATAACCTGGGGCAGGGTAGTTTTCTCAGTTAATTCAGAGGCGCATTCAGTCACAATCTACCGCTTCGTACACAATGAATGGCATCAAAGACGTCATTCCAAAACAAAAGACGGTGATGGTTTCGCATAATCATCCAAGCAGGCAGTCATTATCTCTCGAAATAAAAGCCCATTAAGTCAAAACCTACGAAGGAGACTTAAGAAAAAACAGGGGCATCCCGCTGACTGTAATCACAAAAAGAAACAGTTCAGGAAAAAGACAAGGATAATAAAATAAAAAAGAAAGAGGTCCTACAAACCCTCAAGAAAAATGACTGCCTATTCAAAATAAACTGTCAGTATCTGAACCATCACCGGAACATCAAGGACAATATTCCAGAACTCAACTGGGGTTCTAAATGCACAATTAGTTGAGTTTAGGATCGAAGAACATCACGAAGAACGGGTGGGTACAAATAAAATTTGAGCCTTTATCCTTTGTTTCTTAAACCGTGAACCAGGCCATGTTATAACCCTTAAAAGTCCTAACTGAAGCATGGGTTAGTTCGAAAGCATACTGTTACAAAAGGTATCCTGACTCCTGTAGGACTTGCTATAAATCCTGAGTTGACATCACATTTTATAAAATTTACTTGTTTTGTTGAAAAACGCATTTTCAAAACTTCAAGACAGACGTAAGCTTTGCATTTTTAAAATAACATTGTTTGCATATGACTATTTGTTCAACAGCAGAGAAATTTGCATGACAAATATCTAGTGAACAAAAACCTTCTCAATAAAAAGGATCACCTCAAGTGGAAAAAACACTTCCAACCAAGGGGAACGGCATGATCATTGTCCATCATCTGGGGCAGTCAAGTCAAGATTCAAGGAATCTCTCAAAGATGCCAAATAGCCAGGGGCAGATCTCCATCTGAATCACTTGGGGTATTGGACATGAATTCCAGTAACGAATCTTGTATGATCAAACGAACATCTTCTGGTAGTGTGGCAACACAACACTACCGACAGTGACAACTCCCTACACCCTGAGAGCATGGACATAGTCAAAAAAATACTGCGCATGAACAACGACCCGCTAGGTTGACACACCTAGGAAAAATAAGGGCGTCCCAGCGAACCAAAAGGTTCGGAAAAAAATTAGGGATAAAAACAAAAAAAGATTTGTACACCCGGCAAGTCGAAAACCTGAGAAGGCGGCTTGGGCAAAAAAGGGTATCCCGGTGGACTGAAAATCTGAAAAGACAGTCCAGGCAAAAGTTAGGGATTAAAGCGTACGACTATGTCCCGTTATCTTGTCACTTTCCTATCAGTAGAAGACTTATCATTCCGATCGGTAGTTACCAAGCACCTCATAAGTTGGGATGACACTCAATCCACAAGGCCTCCGCAGGCACTTTCTCCAGCAGGTACAGGGGCAAAAAAGTCTTGATGCAAAGTCATTGTCATATCCTCAGCACGCGTCCCAGTAACATCTACACTCCCCGCAGAGTAAGAAATATCCAAAAGCAGTGGTGTTAATTCTCCCCAAGTAGAGTTCATCTTTCACCAACAATGGAAGACCATCCCCAGTGGAGTTTATTTCTTCCACAAACATAAATTTTATCCCTGACAGAGTTCATTATCGCCAGCAACGGTAATTCATCCCCAACCGAGGTTATTGCTCCAAATCAGCGGATCTTCTGACAGAGAGTATCTCTTCCCCACAGGGTTATTTTTTTCTCGCCAGTTTATTCTTCAGCGAAATTATTCTCCGGCCAAGTTATTCTAAAATCATCTTCGGTTGTTATCCCCAGCGAGCGAAACTCATCACTCTCCAACAACAGTCATGGATTTATTTTCCCAAACTCGGACGTGCCACAATAGCATTTCATGTTCATATATCATGACGTGCGCATACATATTGCATACAGCATAATCTCATTTATTTTGAGAACATCATCATACAATGCATGTCATGCATCATATATGATTAATCATGTACCTTTTCAGGAAAGATGGTTATCAACAACAACTTCCAGCAAGTTCAAGATTAACTCCAGAAACTAAACAGAGTAATTATCTACACGATCAAATGCGTCTTTACACGGGTTCGTCACGAAGAAATCTAACACGGGTTTCTCCTAAATGCAGCTTCACACGGGTTTATCTTGAAAAATCTTACACAGGTCTTTTCTCATATATTTCTGAATGAAGTTTTACACGAACTTATCACAAAGTAACCTTACCCAGGTTCCTCCTGAAGTTTTACACGAACTTATCACAAAGTAACCTTACCCAGGTTCCTCTTGAAGTTTTACACGAACTTATCACAAGGTGACCTTACCCAAGTTCCTCCTGGAGTTTTACACGAACTTATCACAAAGTAACCTTACCCAGGTTCCTCCTGAAGTTTTACACAAACTTATCTCAAAGTAACCTTACCCCGATTCATTCTGAAGTTTTACACGAACTTATCACAAATTAACCTTACCCAGGTTCCTCTTGAAGTTTTACACAAACTTATCCCAAAGTAACCTTACCCAGGTTCCTCCTGAAGTTTTACATAAACTTATCCCGAAGTAACCTTACCCAGGTTCCTCCTGAAGTTTTACACAGACTTATCCCGAAGCAACCTTACCCAGGTTCCTTCTCGGTCCCGATGTAGTTTTACACAAACTTATCCCGAAGTAAACTTACCCAGGTTCCTCTTTACAATTTCCCGATGTAGTTTCACCCAGACTCATCCTGAAGCAACCTTACCCAGGTTCCTCCTTACAATTTCCCGATGTAGTTTCACCCAGACTCATCCTGAAGCAACCTTACCCAGGTTCCTCCTTACAATTTCCCGATGTAGTTTCACCCAGACTCATCCTGAAGCAACCTTACCCAGGTTCCTCCTTACAATTTCCCGATGTAGTTTTACCCAGACTCATCCTGAAGCAACCTTACCCAGGTTCCTTCTCGGTTCAGATGCAGTTTTACCCAAACTCCTCGCAAAGCAACCTTACCCAGGTTCCTTCTCGGTTCAGATGCAGTTTTACCCAAACTCCTCGCAAAGCAACCTTACCCAGGTTCCTTCTCGGTTCAGCTGCAGTTTTACCCAAACTCCTCAAAAAGAAACCTTACCCAGGTTCCTTCTCGGTTCAGATGCAGTTTTACGCAAACTCCTCACAAAGCAACCTTACCCAGGTTCCTTCTCGGTTCAGACGCAGTTTTACCCAAACTCCTCACGAAGCAACCTTACCCAGGTTCCTTCCCATAAGCCCTACTATCCAGGTTCCTTCTCATAACCTTACCATCCAGGTTTCTTTTCTCTTATATCCAAACAGCAGTCCACAACACTATAAGACCCAGACCTATCAAACACGATCGGTGTCACCTTTCCCTAGTAGGTCGTGATGCAGCCTATACACGACTAGATACGCAGTTCACTTCTGCTTCCTCAAGTCGGAGTTAGTTCCCCAGTAGATTAACGGACAACTGAAGCTCCTAAAATTCTATTTCTCCCAAGACAGAGACCAACATTCCTCAGCAGATTCCTCCTCAATGATAGGAACATGAATTCTCATCAAAGGAGTATCTTGGGAAATCAACATCCTCTAGATGGCATCTTTAAGCCCATCTCAGATGACCTCCCGTCATATCCTCCAAATGGCATCTGTAAGCCCATTCCCAATACTACCTACATAGTCAAGCATCATTACAGACAAGTACAAATTTCTGGGCACTCTAGTGTTCAATTATCTTCCACCTTCAGATCACGAAAGGCAGACGAGCCAATCTAAATCTTCAGGTTTAAGAAGATTGAACAAGGGCAGCTGTTGTACCCCAAAATTTTCCCTCTTTTCATATACGCATATTATTGGTTTTATGGTTATGGAATAAATGAATATTTATCAAGCTTCTTCAGGTTACAAGTGACGTTTATTTTGTCAATGGATATTCTCAGAGTATTTTCCGTGCTAAAGATCGGTTCACCGTTTTGCAACGATTCGGGGTTCAAAGATTCACAAGTCCAACCCGGCGCGTCATATTCAAGTGTTCTTTCGCCAAGATATCTATGATAACGTATTCTCAAATTCAGGTTCGACTCAAGAGTCAATTATTTAAAGAAGCTATCCGAATGTGTGAGTTTTCTCGAAGAAATATGGTGAAAAAGTGTGTTGAAAGTGCAGTTTTTACGCGCTAAAAAATTCATAACTTGAATATCGTGGCTCGTTTTGAACCCGTTCCGGTGGTCAAAATTCCGTATTGACGTTTGTTGTACCCCAAAATTTGCCCTTCCATTTCTCAATGATTTCTCATCACAAAGCATGTGAAGATCAAGATCCAGTCAGGGTTTCATCTGCTCAAGATTTCTCCTTGCACTGTTGACCCAAATTAGGGTTTGTGGTTGCTCAAGGATATTTTGGCCTAAAATGCCTAAGATGACTTTCATGCTTCATATTGGACTCCCAAGTTTATCCATACCAAGTTTCAAGTCTTGATTCCAAGTTTTGCCCAGTCAATTGGACAATTGACCTAGAAATCAGCTGTATTGGGGAAAAAGTCAACTGTGGCCAATTGACAGTCAAACCTCATGAAAATTGACCCACATCAACATTATAAACTCCTATGAACCATTTGGTCAAGTTTGGATCACAATTCCACAAGAAATTTGATCAGATCACCAAAAGGGCAAAATGGTCATTTTTAGGGTTTTGACTGCACAAAGGCAATTTTTGACTGTTTGACCCAACCAATGGCAAACCAAGCTCACATATGGACTCAAGGACCCCATGGAATTATCTTGACATGCTCAACAAACTCAAAAGATCCCAAGTACACAAGATTGACAGTTGAATTTCCCAGTCAATTGATCAATTTTGACTGTATACTGAAAAGTCAAACTTTGACTTTTTGGCCAAAATCAAGAGTCAAGATTCATTTTTCATCAAAACATGCCAAATCATGAAACTTGTTCACCAAGAAATCACAAAATGCAAATTAGGGTTAGAAATTAGAATTTTTCATAACTTAGAATTTTTCTAAGTTATGAAAAACCCTAATTTTTCCCAACTTTGCCCCACTTTCTCATCAAGATCCATTTGGATTCAAACAAAAGTCAAAACATGAAAGTTGTAGCTTGTTGCATAATCTACAACTTTGATTCACAAAGTTTTCCCAAATGAGGCTTGTATCTCAAGTTACAAATTTTTGAATAAGGGCACTAAACCATTCTTAACTTAGTGAAATTTTAACCTATTTTGACAAGGTTTTCTACCCAACTTCAAGGCCATTTTCCATACACTTCCACTTGGAATTTCAATTTGAATTTCAAAGATGGATTGTAGTACACATTCCAAGCTTTCCAAAATGTCCAAGAACTCATCAAACAACCTCATAACTTGAGAGAATCGAATTTCACAACATGGCCAAAACTCACTTTGGAATTGATCATAAACATGTTCATAACTTAGGCCATTTTCAAGTCAGCATAGTTTGTGCTACATTACAGGTCCTAAAAACCTTTGACACTCAATAATTTAATGCCAAACCTTTGTACCAAGACCATGTTTTGTGTATTTAAGCATTGTCTAGAAGATTAATCCATTTATAGATAAAGCATTATTTCCATTTTGAAAAAGTAGAACTTTATGTCCATTTTGCAAATCCAAGTGGTACAGCCAAAATCTTCTAGGCACATGTTATGAGACACGTTGCACTGATCAAGGCAAAGGGTTGTAGCATGTTATGGGGGCCTGCATCAGTCTAGAATATCAACTTGCCTTTTGTTGCTTAAGAAAGAAGAAACATAGCATAACTTGACACAACTCTCATATCAGCTTGAAAACACTTAAGTGAACTTGGGAAACACACTCAAGACATCCCAACCAAGCTAGTGCACGATCCTAACATCCCTCATACACCCCAAATCCCAGAATCACCTTCAAACTGCAAGAACAGGGCAGAGCCTGCAGTTTGAGTGCCATCTCCCATTTCTCTCAAGCTTTCTTGCCCAAACCAGTTCACATACATTCCCTAGCATCTATGCAAGCTAACCATGACTTGAAACACGACCTGTAATTCCTCTAACAAGTTCCACCATTTTCACTTTTTCATTTTGCAGTTGAAGTTCTACAACTCGATTCAAGGTGTCTCAAGGCAAAGTAAATATTGGAACAGCATCACCACACCTCAAGGAAGCTATACCAACCATTATCTTGCACTGAAAGCTTCCCCATTGCCAGATAGAACTTCAACTGAACATGTATTTTGGTGAACTTCTATCTCTCTTATTAGGCATCATTAGCTCTAAGTTTGTGAATAAGCAATGTTCTACTCATGCCACTGAACCTGTACATGCTTTTACTTTTCATTTCTTTTGCCTGAGCTGTGAGAATTTAAGGTTTGAAAATGGCAGAAAATCTAGGTCAAGATTTGGGGGAGAAGAAATTCTCCCTCATCTTAGAGAGTTAAGACAAGTTCTGCATATGGTTGGATTCGTCTCTTGATGCTGAACATTTTTTATGTTATGAGTTTTCATTAACAAGCCAGGAATCAGGATGTTTGAATGGAGGAACAAAGCGCGCGTTTTTTTGATACTTTCTGGCCAGAGGTTGAAGAAAAGTTGTATTGGGCTGGGCTTGCTTTGTATTTCCTTTTCACACCATACAATTACTTCTGAACCCCCTGAGCCCATTTGGTTTATTTTTAATGTTTTGTGACTTTTCCTTTTTTTAATTGACTCATTTATTTTTTCTCATGATATTAAAATTTTAAAAATATTTTTTCTCACCATTTTTGAATTTATTAGGTATTTATTTGATTTTTTCTTTTAGTTTGTACATAAATAAATAAATATATATGTTTTGTTTAAAATACTAAAATATTGCAAATATATTTTTACACACTTTTATTTTGTTCTACTTTCTGAAAATATTTTAATAAAAAAATACTTTTTTTTATTAAATATTAAATATTATTAATTAGTATATATAATACATATTTTGTAAATAATATAAATAAATAACTTATACATTAGTATGCTTAGAATAAAATACCAAAAATATACATATTTTATTTTATTAATATTTAACATTAAAAAATACATTTTTACAAATATACTTCATTTTTATTTTTTTTGTATATAAATAGTAAATATTATATATATATTAAATAATTAATACCTTTTTTTGATTAAAAATTAGGGTTTTGCCCTAAATATGAAAATACTCCAAAAATAATACCTTTTTATTTCTTTTTTTTTATTTTACATAAATAATACTTTTTTATGCATATAAAAACCTTTTTTGCATTCTTGCATATTTGTTTTATTTCTATTTAATTTATGCTTTTTTAATCATATTGTAAATATTCAAAGAAAATGATGTAATAGTTAGGTTTAAATTCTTGTCTAAATAATCCCCATTTGAACATTTGTACCCCCCTCCCCATATTATTATGTTGTAATAGTGTAGGAATTTTATTTTTCGCACTTTATCGCTTTTTAAATATGCCATGCTAGAATTAGGGTTTGTATGCGAATAAAATGAACAAAATAGTTTTGACCTAATTTCAAGATAATCAAGCATGAAAATGGACAACACATTCCACACTTGCACCCCTAGGGTATTCCACTTTGTTGCCTTCAAATAATTGGGCCATATTGCATGTTAGGTTTCTTTGGGAAAAACAAACACAATTCAAATGATCATGGTCCCTCGATGACGCTTTCGAAAAGTTGCCTAAAATGATCAAGTCCCTTTCAAGGAAAAATTGCCCAAAGACATTTAACACTATTGCAATTATGGTCTAAACGATGACCCGCGCCTGTCCCTTTCACCTCCTAATACAAGATTGTCCACCAAATGCAATGGTGGCACAAAATTGTCAAAAAGGTTTAAAACATAACAAGAATCTTTGAGAAAACTTTAGGGTAGATAACTCTTAGGTACTTGCCAATTTGCAAAGAAAACACTTGCCTAATTTCAAACCCCACTTCACAAACACTTTCAAAACAAACTTTCAAAAACCTTGAAACATCTTTTCAAAAGACAAACACCTCTTGTAAAATATTCGAGTAAAGAATTGTTACAAGGGTAGCCTATACAAGGCATCTTTTCAAAACATTTTCAAAACCACACACCAAGCACCATTTCAAACAATTGAAAACCAAGGCAAGTTGATCTAAGCAAGTACCTAAGAGCCCATGGATAACCATGGATAGAAAGGGTGCTAATACCTTCCCTTTCTATAATCTACTCCCCGAACCCAAGAAAAATCTCAAAGGTTTTTGCTGTGCTTTTTAAACCTTTCATTAGGATAAAATAAAAAGTCGGTGGCGACTCTTGCTCAACCGAAACATTTGCGAAAACAAACGCAAAACCCTAGTCAGTTCTCCCACCGTATCACAACGTTATTTATGTTTTCATCTATCACGGATGGAAGCCAATTTCGATCAGAAGGTCTTCAAAAATGCGAATTTATCAAGTATTTTCGTACAGAAAATTTGTGACAGAAATTTATTTGCGTCATGTTCAGAAAATCATAACTTGGTCGATTTTCATCGTATCGAGCTGGTTCCGGCGCCAAAATTTCAAAAATTGAGTTGGCTAAGTTTTCACAAAAGGTATTGAGTTTGAAAGGTATCCAAAAGGTCTTCATTTTTTGCTCAGAGTGCGCGTGACGCGCCGAAAATCCTGAATGCTGAATATTATTTCATTTGGGTCGAAACTTCGAAAATTCATAACTCGGTCAATTTTTATCGGATCGGGCCCATCTTTTTACACAAGGTCACTGACTCAGAGACCTACAACTTTTCTTCAAAAGTCGAGACTAGATTATGCTCCGATCAATACCAGTCTTTTATTGAAGAACGTGTCAGAGTCGACACTGGAGCCCAAAATAAGTTTGTCTGAGCTGAAACTTCAAAAATTCATAACTAATTCACCGTTTATCCGATTGAGCCCATTTTTGGACAGGAGTTAGTTCTCGATGTCGGCTACATTTTGTTTTCACATTTCAACTTCAAAAATTGCACTTAAGCCCCTGCGATTTTGCCTAGAACGTGACAGACTCAAGTGAATATTGGAGGCCCAATTGCATATTCAAAGCCCATTTTTTCTCTCTAAATTCCATTATATAATCTCATTCTTTTCACACAAAAAAAAGGACAAAAAAAAGTCTTTGCCACAACGCTGTCAGAATATCAAATTCTTTCAAGAACCCTAAAACCTTGAAATCCTTATTACAAATCCTCATCTCACTACAAACAGGTCATCCTTGTCACAAACCCACATCTCACTACTTCTCCAGTAAGGGTAAGGCTGGTTTGATCTCCATGATCAAAAGGGCATATAAGCATTCATCTCACTACTTCTCCAGTAAAGGTAAGGTTGGTTTGATCTCCGTGATCAAAAGGGTATAATCATTCATACATGCCATATCGGTTTTAACATTAAATTTTTTTTCATATATTTGTTTTATTTGTATTTCATGATATATACTAATTTGTTTAATGTGGCTATGAGATTCAACAAGTTTGACTATTATGGTCTCATGCATATCTATTACAGAACGTTGAGGCCAAAATACTAATGACCAAAATAGAACAACCACCAATGCATGACGAGGCAGACATCCTGAGAAGGTTATGGGCGTGGGTTTAAAAACCACCCCTATTGGTTTTGGTTTTCTTCCTATATTTATATCCTTTTACTTATTTTCATTCTTTTTGTTTAAAACTTTTTTTCCATAAAACTTAACATTTTTCACAAACCTTTGATTTTTCCTCCTAAACTCGAATAATTAATTATATATATTTTTTTAATTTAGGTTTTAAATTAATTTTTGGTTCAACAACCACTCATGACATTTGCATTATTTTTATTTTCTAACCCTATTTTTCATTGATGTTTCTTCCCTTATCTATTTTTTGGCAAAACTTAATCTTTTTTATTAAACATTAGATATAAACTTTTTTTAAAACTTTTTTTTATTATTAAAATTAATTAGGTTTTAGGTTTTTATAATTAACCTTTTTTTTCTTCAAAATTAATCCTTTTTTATTAATTAAAATTAATTAGGTTTTAGGATTTTTTAATTAACCATTTTTTTCAAAACTAACCTTTTTTTTAATTCAAACAAATTAGGATTAGGTTTTTATTTTAGTTAGTAACTGAATTTTTGGCTTTTTATTTATTTATTAATAAATTAAGTTAATTAACTTTTTTTAATTAAAATTAGTTAGAATTAGGTTTTTTAATTAACTTAAAATTATTTTCTACAAAAGAAAAACACCAAAAACATTAACTTAGAATTTTAGGTTTTAATTTTTCCTTAATTTCTTTTTATTTATTCTTTTACATTTTAATTTCTAGAAAAATTGTATAGGACGCATTATCAATGTAATAGCGTAGATTTATCTTTTCTCGCATTTCTTTTCTCATTATTTAATTGCTTTCGGGATGTAATAGTTTTAGGATTTCTTTTCCGCACTCTTCATTATTATGTAATTCCCTTAAAGCTCTGTAATAGCTTAGGTTTACATTTTCGCATTTTTATTTTCAGTCCAAAATAATTATGTATCTGCAAAAGCCTTGTAATAGCTAGGACTTTAAACTTTCCGCATTTTAATTCCGCAAATTATAAACTGCTTAGATGTATGTTAATAGGATTGTATGGCAAGAATGTCTGGAAAATTAAAACGGTAGATCACCTTAATTGTGAAAAGATTAAATAACTGAAATCAAACACATGCACATGCTCACTCTTAGGGTATGCCTCACTTGGTTGTCTCGGAAAATAATGGTCATGTCCCTCGAACGTGGGGATACCCTTAGCAAATACCCTCGGTTAAAATCATCATAAAGATCATGGTCCCTCGATGTCCCTCGAAGTTGCCTACGGTATAAGATCTTGTCCCTCGATGTTACCTACGAATATATGATGATAGTACCTTCGAAATGCTAAGGTATCCTTACATGTTTCCTTCAATGACCATTACGTCCCTTTCAAATTGACCCTTATAATTCCAACGACGGTGTTATCTATTTCTCAATAGTAGGATAACGCTGTCTAAAGGAAACAAGAATAGAAACGATCCTTTTCCGAGTAGGTAGATGCTAGTAGGTACTTGCTCAAAATCAAACTTTCACACTTACACTTTTTTTTTCAAACAAAGTTTTCAAAAACACTTCGTAACACTCTTGAAGACATAATCAAGGGTTAAATCAAAGTAAAATAAAAACTTTTCAAAACACACAAACACGGAAGCAATTTTTTAAAATAATGAGCAAGTACCTAAGAGCCCATGGAAAACCATGGATGGAAAGGGTGCTAACACCTTCCCTTTCTATAATCTACCCCCGTACTCATAATATTCTCGAAAAAAGGTTTTTTCTGTTCTTTTTCCTTTTCCTGATTGGATAAAATAAAAGTCGGTGGCGACTCTTGCTTACCGCGACATTTTGCAAACAAAAAACGCAAACCAATATTTAACAGTCGGTTCTGCCACCGTATCACAGGTACATACCAAAAATTATAGATCATTGCTGCTTTCCCATTGTATAGAATGATTCTGACATTTCCCGTACCTTATGCATTGAGGTATTTATCATCAGCACATCTGATCTTTGTACCCTTCCCAAAGTCAAAATCAACCAACGACTTCTTGTTTCCAGTAAGATGGTTTGAACACCCTGTGTCCATATACCACCATTTTGATGAATTCAGATCATCAGATTCAGAAGCCAAAAATAGAACAGGTTCATCATCAGACTCTCCTCTTGCTATATTTTCTTCTTCTGACTTCCTTTCTTTGTTGGACCAACAATCTCTGGTATTGTGACCAAAGTTCTTGCAACAGTAACACTAAACATTCTTCTTCTCAGATTTCTCCTTTCCCTTCTGGACATTCTTCTGCCTATCAGAGTTTGAAGCTTCTGACCTTTGACCATAATTAGTTTTCTTTCTGGCTTCTGACCAAGTCTGCTTCTGATGCTTCTTACTAGAAGTTACTTTCAAAGCCTGATGCTATACTTCCCTCTCAGAAGTTCTTGCAGTCATACGTAACTCATGCGCCTCTAGACTACTTTGCAGCTCTTCAACTATCATGGTGCTCAGATCTTTGGAATGTTCAATTTCTACCACAATGTAATCAAACTGAGAAGTTAAAGATCTCAAGATCTTCTCAATGATTACTTGTTCAGACAAAGTTTCTCCACAAGCTTTCATCTTATTAGTGATCAAAATCACTCTAGAGATGTACTCAGAAACCTTCTCGTTGTCCTTCATGTTGAGATTCTCATATTTCTTTCTGAGAGACTGAAGCTTCACCTTCTTCACTATTGTGTCACCACCGTAACATCTGACTAGTGTATCCCATGCAACCTTCGTTGTTTCAGAATCAACAATCTTCTCAAATACATTCGCATCCACACATTGATGGATGTAGAACAATGCCTTCTGATCTTTCTTCCTCAGCGCCTTCTGTGCTTTCTTCTGGGCCTCTGTTGCATCTGCTTCTAACAGATTATAGCCATCAGTGACAAGTTCTAACATATCTTGAGAACCAAATAACACGCGCATCTGGATCTTCCAACGATTCCAGTTTTTGCCATCAAATACTGGAAGCTTGGAATGAATATCGTCGCTGTTTCTGTTCATCTTCTACCTTATGCAATTTACGCAGAGTTTCCCAAATCAATGTTTTCTCAAAACCCCCAGAATCAGAATATTGTAATTCTTAATCACAATACTTTTTTTCCCCATGGATTTTGAACCGGAGCTCTAGATACCAATTGTTGGTGCGCAAGGAAGATAAAAGGCAAAGAGAATATTTACTGATAGCTTCAAAATAAAGATTTACAATGAATTACAATAATCTACTCCACTAGGCTATTTATACACAAAATTAAATCTAAAATACATCTTCTACAAAGATATAAGAAGATCTAAGATATATATTGTCTAACAAAGATATAAACAATCTAAAAGATATTCCTAAATATAAATTAATATCTAATTAAATCTAAATTAATTCTAACAGTGATGACAATCCATCATCATCGAATTTTATTAGTAGTTTTTAGTGTTTTTAATTGTATTTAGTGGAGAATTACATGGTTTGAATATGAATTTTTTCATATTTGAGACGAATGATAAAGTTATCAAAATAAAAGGAATGCATTGAATTTTTAGGAAGATTCACAATTCTACTTTCAGCATAATTTAAATCATGATGTCTGTATAATATTTTGACCATGTCTAAAGCTATCTCCGATAGAGGTGGGACTGATGATAAATAAAAGCTAACATCCGTGAAAATCTATTGGAAAAATCATTGGGCAATTTTCCTTGATCGTCATGTGATTTGAACAAAATCATTGTGCAATATTTTTGGATTACTACGCGATATGGACACGCTTTGCCCCATTATAAAAGGAAAAATTGGCAGATTTTTTAGGTATTCAAAATTTTAATTGAGTTTTGAAGGCTGTAGGAATTTGGAGAGCAAGGATGGAAGATTTTTCACTATTGAAGATCATCTTTCATCTCGAAATTCATGTATTTTTTTTCTAAATTTTTTGCTATGTGTGATCGGTGGAAATAGAACTGACTGTTTTTAGCTGGTTTCGCGAAATGTCACGGAAGCAAGAGTCGCCACCGTCTTTTATGTTCTCCAATATGGAAAGGACAAAAGCACAACAAAATTCCTTATGAGAATGTTTCTCGGTTCGGGAGGTAGATTTATAGAAAGGGAAGGTGTTAGCACCCTTTCTATCCATGGTTATCCATGGGCTCTTAGGTACTTGCTCTTATGTTTTCAAAATTTGTTTGCTTTTCAAGTGTGTGTGGGTTTTGAAAAAAAGTTCGTTTGAAAACTTCTAGGTAACTCTTGTATCAGTCCTCAAGAGTGTATGAAGTATTGTTTGAAAACTTTTTTGAAAGTGTAAGGTGTGAAAAGTATTTTTGTTTGTTTTTTTGAGAAAGAGCAAGTACCCATGAGTCATCTACCTACCCTAAGGAATTAAGCTGTGTAAGAGCCCTTTAGATAGTGCTATCCCACCATTGAGAGGTAGGTAGCACCATCGTTGGAGGTGTTCGGGTCAATTCGATTATAGGGACAGTGTGGTCACCGAAGCAACGGTAGGACACCTTAGAAGTAACCCTAATGTCCTAGATCCTTTTATCCGAGGCAACCGTTTCGAGGCAACTGGATCTTTAGACAAAGGGTGACCTCTAAGACGTCTTATACTTGATGACCACGTTTCGAGGCAACGAGTGAAGCGTACCCTAGGAGTGGCATGTGCTTTGTGTGTTGTTTTTCAGTTAATGGTTATCTTGTACATGTTATTTTGTGGGCTACGAGTTGTTTTTATTTACCATACATTCTTTCATGCATTTAACAGTTAGGGGGTGCAGAAAGTAAATTGCGGAAACATAAATCCTACGCTATTACAAGGCGCGGGTCTATACATCGCCAAAAATACAAAGACCCGTTTTCTGATAAATAAGTACGGAAAGTAAATAAAACAATAAACCTAATTACTATTACATATCTTGAAAGCAATTACATAATAATAAACTATGCGCGAATAAAAATTAATCGGGAATGTTCTAAGGGTGTTGACCCTTTTAAGAAAAGAAATTGAATTTTTTGGTCTTTTTGGTGATTAAATGAAATTAAAAACTAATTGTTAAACTAATTAATTAATTTATTAAAAGAAAAAAAAAATGTTTTTTTTGTGTTTTTTATGTTTTTTATGGAATAAAATAAAAAGAAATAAAATTAAAAGTTAATTTTACCTAATTCGAAATCTATTTTAATTATTAAGAAAAGAAGTTAAAATTGCCTAATTAAACTATTTATTTGTTAATATTTTATTTACAAAAATAATATGAGAATAATAATAATAATAATAATAATGTTAATTCTATTTTTTTGATTTTTTATGAAAATATGTTAATTATGTTAATTGTTAATAATAAAAATAAAATAAGGCAAATAAATAAAAAAGAAGAAAATGACAAAACAAAATTAAAAAAAAAAAGAGTAAACCCAAGGGGGGTGTGTGCTGGAATTTGAGGGTGTCAGATTGAGATTTGAGGCCCATTTGAACAAAGCCTGTTGACTTTTTCTAGTTGCCTACGTCCATGCTGACTCCAGAGTACCATGGTCCTTATGCTTGGCCCTTGGATCTGCATCTGTGGACACTTGGCTGGCTCCTGGGTGAGGTCTATGGTGGAAGCTATTTGAGAATCTGCACATGAATGCCTTGAAAAAAATAATATGAGAATTATGGGGGACCTGGGAATCGAACCCAGGTCCCAGAGATTACAAGACACATGGCCAACCACTGAACTAAACGCGTTCATTTGTAAATATAATGGAAACAAAAGAATATATGAAATAAGTGCGTTATATGCTGGAAAAACACAAAAAGGCGCGCCATGTTTGAATGGCCCACTCCCTGGTTGCCACGCCATCATCATCTTCGTTCTGAAACAAAAAAGCACAGGCAAATAACGGGGGTTTTAAACCCCCACTAATTTCAATAGTGAAAAATAGCGATTAGAAATTGGGACAACATAAAAAAGGCGCGAGGATCCCATTCAATTCGTCTCATCATGCTGAGTTTGACCATATATGTTTGGAGTCCTGATTTTACAGTATAGCAAAAGCCCCAAATAACAAGCTTTGAAAACCTAGAAATTGCTAATGGTAATTTTCAATCCAGGGCATTAGAATCAAATTGAGTTATATGGAAAGCTTCATTTGGTCCCTGTGAGTACAATGCAATCAATGAAAGGAGTTAAAAATGCATAAATGTATGACTATAATTTTGAGAAAGAATGGAAACCGTGTGACTAGTGTAGCGTGATTCCTTGAGTGATTTGGCTTAATTCTGATTGCAAAAGGTTCCTGGAAGGGTCGGGAGTGTGTTTGGACCAGAGGAGAGGCTTGAAATACGCTGGAAATAGGTCTTCAGTTTCTCACTTTTTCTTTAAAATTTTGAAATTGCTTATGCTGTTTCTGAGTGTTCTAGCTCGTGTATGCTATTGGAAAAGCTTGCATATAAGGTTATGAATCATAATCAACCAATATCATGAGCCTTAAAGCCTTGCAATTATGTTTTTGATTTTGCCATAAACTCCATTGAAGAAAACTTGCCTTTTGTGTCCAATTTTGAATTCCATGCTCATAATAGGATGTACACGAATTTGGAAGGTGCTTCATGGTGTATCAAATCTATTCAAGCCACAAAATATCCTTTATTTAATTTTCTTGATTTTTATTTGAATTTTAAAGATTTAAAATGAATTAAATCAAATAAAATTAAATAAAAATGGAAAAATTAATTTTTAATCTTGAAATAAATTGTGGGACACGTGGGAGGCATGACAAGGATGAATCAAGTGGAAAAAAGTGGGCCCTTTTGTCAAAAATGAAGTTTCAAGGATAATTGACTTTGGCCATTTCACAAAAATTTCCCAACTTCTCCAATGCATATCTTGCTTAATTTTGAAGCAATGAACATGTTCTTGGACATTTTGGAAAGGTCTTGAAGTCCTCCAAACCAATGCCTTTGGTCCCATGTCATTTTGATTTACCAATCTCATGTTATGGTCTTTGACTTAAAGTGCCTTTTTGTTGACTTTTGAAAATGACCTATAATGTTGAAATTGGTAACTTTTTGTGAGAGCATTTCTTGGACTTGGAATGTGAATATGAGTTGTAGGAAATGTCTTCCCCTTCAATATGAGCATTGGATGGGATTTTTCTGATGATCCATGAAAAAGTTATGCCTTGGTCAAGTCACAGTTGACTTTTCAGCTGTCCAAAAATAGAAACTTTTGACACCTTGATGATTTTTGAGCCATTCTTGTGAAATCATGGTCAAGATTTGACCAAATGATGATTGTGGCTTCAAAATAAGATGTTGACCAAAAATTTTGATTTTTGACTGTCAAATGACCATTTTGCCCCTGCAGTTGACTGTGAAGCAATTAGGGTTTTTGATTGTGCAACTTGACCTTGTGAGCCTTGAAACTTGACATGTGGATCCTTGACAATGTGTATGAGCATATGGGACTTGATTGAGCCCTTGAAAACCTCAACTTCCTTGCAAGAACCAAAACCCTAATTTGACTGGCTTAGGAGGGTGGTTGACTGTGTAGCCCTTGAGTAGACTTTGAAGCATTTGAAGAGGATGTTTGTCAAAACTTTGAAGAATATGGGAGGGAAAATTTTGGGGTACAACAGTTTCCCCTGTTCAATCTTCTTAGACCTGAGGATGTAGATTGGCTTGTGTGCCTTTCGTGATCCGAGGGTGGAAGATGATTGAACACTAGAGTGCCCAGAAATTTGCACTCACATAGTAGAGTATCATCAGTGTGGTGGCGGGAATGGGCTTACAGATGCCATTTGGAAAGATGGTGGATAGGAGGACGGGCTTATAGATGCCATTTGGAACTGTTGGTAAGTGGATGGGCTTATAGATGCCATCTAGATGTTGATCGCGTAAGAGATTCCTTAGCGAGAACTTGCGTACCTGAGAGAGAAAGATAATTACTTAGCCTGTTACAGGGGTTGGTCTTCAAACTCTTCATGCAGACGTGCCCTGGCTGGATACAGGTATCGAATCTACAATTGGTTGCTCACAGATGTGCCCTGGCTGGATACAGGAATCGAATCTGGAAATAGTCATCAACAGATATGCCCTGGCTGGATACAGGAATCGAATCTGGAAATAGTCGTCAACAGATATGCCCTGGATGGATACATGAATCGAATCTTCAAACTCTTCAGACGTGCCCTGGCTGGATACAGGAATCGAATCTGGAAATAGTCGTCAACAGATATGCCCTGGTTGGATACAGGAATCGAATATGGAAATAGTCGTCAACAGATATGCCCTGGCTGGATACAAGAATCGAATCTTGAAACTCTTCAGACGTGCCCTGGCTGGATACAGGAATCGAATCTGGAAATAGTCGTTAACAGATATGCCCTGGCTGGATACAAGAATCGAATCTTCAAACTCTTCAGACGTGCCCTGGCTAGATACAGGAATCGAATCTGGAATTAGTCGTCAACAGATATGCCCTGGCTGGATACAGAAATCGAATCTTCAAACTCTTCAGACGTGCCCTGGCTGGATACAGGAATCGAATCTGGAAATAGTCGTCAACAGATATGCCCTGGATGGATACAGGAATCGAATCTTCAAACTCTTCAGACGTGCCCTGGCTAGATACAGGAATCGAATCTGGAATTAGTCGTCAACAAATATGCCCTGGCTGGATACAGAAATTGAATCTTCAAACTCTTCAGACGTGCCCTGGCTGGATACAGGAATCGAATCTTCAAACTCTTCAGACGTGCCCTGGCTGGATACAGGAATCGAATCTGGAAATAGTCGTCAAAAGATATGCCCTGGCTGGATACAGAAATCGAATCTGGAAATAGTCGTCAACAGATATGCCCTGGCTGGATACAGGAATCGAATCTTCAAACTCTTCAAACGTGCCCTGGCTAGATACAGGAATCGAATCTGGAATTAGTTGTCAACAGATATGCCCTGGCTGGATACAGGAATCGAATCTTCAAACTCTTCAGACGTGCCCTGGCTGGATACAGGAATCGAATCTTCAAACTCTTCAGACGTGCCCTGGCTGGATACAGGAATCGAATCTGGAAATAGTCGTCAACAGATATGCCCTGGCTGGATACAGGAATCGAATCTGGAAATAGTCGTCAACAGATATGCCCTGGCTGGATACAGGAATCGAATCTTCAAACTCTTCAGACGTGCCCTGGCTGGATACAGGAATCGAATCTGGAAATAATCGTCAACAGATATGCCCTGGCTGGATACAAGAATCGAATCTTCAAACTCTTCAGACGTGCCCTGGCTGGATACAGGAATCGAATCTGGAAATAGTCGTCAACAGATATGCCCTGGCTGGATACAGGAATCGAATCTGGAAATAGTCGTCAACAGATATGCCCTGGCTGGATACAGGAATCGAATCTTCAAACTCTTCAGACGTGCCCTGGCTGGATACAGGAATCGAATATGGAAATAGTCGTCAACAGATATGCCCTGGCTGGATACAGGAATCGAATCTTTGAACTCTTCAGACGTGCCCTGGCTGGATACAGGAATCGAATCTGGGATTGATCGCTCACAGACATGCCTTGGCTAGGTACAGGTATCGAATCTGGAATTGCGACAGTTGATAGTAATTATCTTTGGATTGACCTTTTTCCTGAAAAGGTAAAACATCAGTTGTATGCAATGTCATGATGTATGAAAAAGCATGATGTCATGATGTTCTCAAAATAGACGAGATTGTGTGATATGATGCGTATGTGCATGCATTGTGTATGTAAGCAGGATGTATGAAATGTGATATGTTTATGAATGTATTTTCGTCTAGGAAAATAAATCCTTGACGAATGCCGGGAAGTTGAATCCTGGGCTGATGTTTTGAAGAATAGAGTTCTTCATTTTCGCTGGGGATGATGGTTGCAAGCATAAACCAGTAGGAGAAGATGACTCCGTTGGGGAATAAACTTGTTGGAGAGATTACTCTGCGGGGAATACTCTGTGGGAAGAGATGCTTCACCGAGGTTTGATGATAACTCCGCTGGGGATACCGTTGATAAGCTATGTTGGAAGATTTGATGAACTCCGCTGGGGGTAGGAAGAACTTCGTCGAGGACGATATTTCCGTGGTTTTTAGCTGAGGATAACCCAGTTATAAGCCCTAGTGGGGAATAACCTTTGAATAATGCCGGGGCGACGCGTTCGTACTCTGCAGGGGATAAGCTTCCAGAATCTACTGGGGATAAGCTTCCTACTGGGGAGATTGATTCAACTTTCCTGGGGAGACTGGGGAGTGGCTCCACAAGGGTGTTTGGTATTCCACCGGGAAACAATCTTAGATCAAGACTGCCGGGGATGCTTGCTTAGGAACATCTGTATACTCCGCTGGGGAATATTGAGATTTTCTGGGGATACCCAACTTCCTTAAGGCTGACAGTAGACTAACTCTGCTTGGGGAGAGCGTTGCTGACTTGCTGGAGATACTGTGCCTTGTCAGGGCTGACGGGAGACCAACTCTGCTCGGGGGAGAGTATTGTTGAATCTGTCTTACTCTGCAGGGAGTGAAGGTATCCTGGTTTCATTCTTCAGCCGAACCTACCTTGGTACCTTGGTGGACAGAGCAACTAGATCACTTTAGACAAATCATTATTGCCCCTGCTTCTGATGTCACCTGTAATTAATCCTTTGTTTCGCATGCAAATATTTATGAGTTAGCAATTAGTGTCAAATGCATATATCAAAACTGAACATTGGACGTTCTTCGCAAGACAAAACAGAAAAAGGAAAAACAGTTGGCAATTTGTCTGAAAAGTGAATTTGTATTGATTTTTGAATTTGCCTGTAAACAGGCGCTTATGTACAAGAGGCTGACGTCCTAGTAAGAGAACGCCGCCGAACAACAGAGTTTACAATTTGTACAAGGGAAAACAAAACAGCTATGTGAAAAAATAATCCCACTGGGTTCCAACTCTGCTATCGCCTTTATGTCTTCAAGCGTCTCATCACTTGGCTGCTTAGTTGAAGATGAAGCTGATTGATCGACGCCGTCTGAACCTGATAGTTGATACCGGATTCTGGATGCAGGGTGATCCAATGAGACATAGTATTACGCCTTAATCCCTAACTTTTGCCTGGACTGCCCTTTCTGGTTTTCAGTCCACCGGGATACCCATTTTTGCCCAAGCCGCCTTTTTAGGTTTTCGACTTGCCGGGTGTACATATTTTTTCATTTCATCCCTTATTTTTTCCCGAACCCTTTTGATTCTCCGGGAAGCCCTTATTTTTGCCTAGGTATGTCAACCTAGCGGGTCTTTTATCATGCGTAGTATCTTTTTACTATGTCTGCATTGGCGGGGTGAGGAAGGTCGTCACCATCCATGGTGGTTAGAATCATGGCTCCTCCTGAGAAGACATGCTTAACCACAAATGTCCCTTCGTACGTAGGGGTCCATTTGCCCCTGGGATCACTTTGAGGAAGAATGATGCGCTTGATTACCAGGTCCCCAACTTGATATTCTTGTGGTCTGACTTTCTTGTTAAATGCCCTGATCATCTGTTTTTGATACGTTTGACCATGACAAATAGCAGTGAGTCTCTTTTCTTTGATTAGGTTTAATTGATCAAGCCGAGTCTGAATCCAGTCATCTTCGCTCAAACCTGCATCCTTCATTATCTGGAGAGAGGGTATCTGGACTTCGATAGGCAAGACTGCCTCCATGCCATAGACCAAGGAAAAGGGGGTTGCCCCGGTTGACGTTCTTGCTGAGGTACGGTACCCATGAAGAGCAAACGGTAACATCTCGTGCCAATCTTTGTAGGTCACTGTCATCTTCTGCACGATCTTCTTGATATTCTTATTTGCTGCTTCTACAGCCTCATTCATCTTCGGCCGGTATGGAGAAGAGTTGTGGTGCTGTATCTTGAATTGCTCGCAGAGCTCAGTGATCATCTTTTTGTTGAGATTGGTACCATTGTCCGTAATGATCCTTTCTGGGACACCATATCGACAGATCAGGTTATGCCGAATGAACTGTGCCACGACGTTCTTAGTTACCGTAGCGTAGGTAGCTGCTTCAACCCACTTCGTGAAGTAATCAATTGCTACCAGGATGAAGCGATGCCCGTTGGATGCTGTAGGTCTGATCTCGCCGATCATATCAATGCCCCACATTGCAAAAGGCCAAGGTGCTGTCAAGACGTTCAGAGGAACTGGAGGAACGTGCACCTTATCTGCATAAATCTGGCACTTATGACATGTCTAAGAATGTTGGTAACAGTCAGCTTCCATAGTGGACCAGAAATATCCTGCCCAAAGGATTTTCTTTGCCATGGTATATCCACTGGAATGAGTTCCGAAGGTACCTTCATGTAGCTCTGCCATGATCTTTTCTGCTTCAGTTTTATCCACACAACGCAATAAGGTTGAATCATCGTTTCGCTTATACAGAATGTCGTTGCTAAGGAAGAACTTTGCCGCGAACCTTCTCAGAAACTTTTTGTCATTGATGGATGCACCCTCGGGGTATTCTTGAGTTTCCAAGTACTTCTTCACCTCGTGATACCAGGGTTTCTCAGTTACCTCTTCAACCTCGAGATCACAGAAATGTGCAGGTTCATCTAGTTTCCAGATAATGATTCGGGGGGCCTCGTTGTCCCATTTGACTTTGAACATGGAAGACATCGTAGCTAACGCGTCCGCCAACTGATTCTCCTCTCTTGGGAAGTGTTCAAAAGTTATCTCCGTGAAATGGGGGATCAATGTCAACACTAACTCCTTGTACGGAATAAGGTTTGGGTGTTTCGTATCCCACTCGCCTTTGACCTGATTGATCACGAGAGCGGAATCTCCGAAGACACTTAGAAACTTGATCCTTAAGTCAATTGCAGCTTGAAGACCCATGATACATGCCTCATACTCCGCCATGTTGTTGGTGCAGTTGAAACATAGCCGGGCAGTAAGTGGAGTATGAGTGCCTTTGGGGGATATGATCACAGCGCCAATGCCATTACCCAAAGCGTTTGAGGCTCCGTCAAAGTGCATAGACCATCGGGATCCTTCCTCAGGTCCTTCATCCGGTCCAGGTACTTCACAATCAGTTACTACCATGATATCCTCGTCTGGAAATTCAAAGTTCATCGACTGGTAGTCATCCACTGCCTGGTGTGCCAAATGGTCTGCCACTACACTTCCCTTGATTGCTTTCTGAGTCGTGTACTGGATGTCGTATTCTGTCAAGATCATTTGCCATCTTGCTATTCTTCCAGACAGAGCAGGCTTTTCGAAGATGTACTTGATTTGATCCATTTTTGAAATCAACAGAGTGGTGTGAGTCAACATATACTGTCTTAGCCGGCGAGCAGCCCATACCAAAGCGCAGCAAGTTTTCTCGAGCAGTGAGTATCGGGTCTCACAGTCGGTAAACTTTTTGCTAAGGTAATAAATGGCGTGCTCTTTTCGTCCAGACTCGTCATGCTGCCCCAGCACACACCCCATTGAGCTGTCAAGTACAATATCAGAGGTCTCCCTTCAACCGGTGGCATAAGAATGGGTGGTTCTTGGAGATACTCTTTGATTCTTTCGAACGCAGCCTGGCATTCATCATTCCAACGTACTACTTCATCTTTCTTCAGCAGCTTGAAGATTGGTTCACAGGTAGCAGTTAGATGCGAGATGAATCGGGCAATGTAATTCAGACGTTCTAGAAAGCCTCTGACTTCTTTCTTTGTCTTGGGAGCTGGCATCTCTTGTATGGCTTTTACCTTGGCAGGGTCCACTTGAATACCTTTATCGCTCACGACGAAGCCTAGCAGTTTGCCAGATCTTACCCCA
Organism: Vicia faba; assembly: GCA_948472305.1. Taxonomy (NCBI): domain Eukaryota; kingdom Viridiplantae; phylum Streptophyta; class Magnoliopsida; order Fabales; family Fabaceae; genus Vicia; species Vicia faba. The sequence goes on from OX451738.1 coordinate 1,006,165,135, forward strand.
AAGGTGCACTTGTTCGGGTTCAACCTTAGCTTGTACAACTTTAGACGGTCAAACAGCTTCTGCAGATGGTCAAGGTGTTCCTCCTCAGTTTGGGACCTTGCAATCATATCATCGACATATACTTCTATCTCATGATGGATCATGTCATGAAATAAAGCAACCATGGCACGTTGGTAGGTTGCCCCAACATTTTTCAACCCAAAAGGCATGACCTTGTAGCAAAAGGTGCCCCACTGAGTAACAAAAGTGGTCTTCTTCATGTCTTCAGGAGCCATCTTGATTTGATTATATCCGGAGAAACCGTCCATGAAGGAGAACACCTTATGTTGAGCAGTATTGTCAACCAGAACGTCGATATGAGGCAGAGGGAAATCATCTTTAGGGCTCGCCCTGTTCAAATCCCTGTAGTCAACACACATTCTGACCTTACCATCTTTCTTCGGCACTGGAACCACGTTGGCAACCCATTGAGGGTAAGAAGTCACTGCAAGAAAACCGGCATCAAATTGTTTCATAACCTCAGCTTTGATCTTCTCGGACATCTCTGGACGCATACGGCGGACCTTCTGTTTAACCGGAGGGCAGTCTTCCTTGGTAGGCAGGTGATGAACCACAATGTCAGTATCCAAACCAGCCATGTCTTCGTAAGACCAGGCGAAGATTTCCACATAATCATGCAGCATCTGAACCAACCGTTGTTTCACACTGAGCTCTAGATTGGCACCAATCTTGACTTCCTTTCTGTCTGTCTCAGTACCCAGATTTACCGTTTCTACTGGCTCTTCATGTGGCTGAATGGCCCTCTCTTCCTGGAGTAACAGTCTTGCAAGCTCACCAGGCACTTCGCAATCATCTTCACCTTCATCTTCGGCTAAGTTGATCGGATTTTCGAAGTCATAACCGGCAGTAGCAGAGTCGTTACCAATGGGATCCAGAGTGGATTGGAACCTGTATGAGTGAGTGTGTGTAAATATAGCTGTTTTGCAATATATAAAGAAAGAAAGGGAGCGCAAGATTTGAAATGTGAAAAACGTCCAATGCTTTTATTCATGATATATGGAAGTGACACACAAAAGCCCTCACAAATGAAGCCACGGTGCCCCGGGTAAGACACCGGGCCATATAGTTTAGTAATATTGTTCGTTACAAATTCAAAACAAAGAAGTTCATTACTGGGTGACAAAAGTAACATGCATAGAGTCTTTGGCAGTCCAGTTTCTTGGTCCATCTTCGGTTGTTGGGTATATCCAGCTGTCGAATTCAGATTTTTCCACTTCATCCTCAACCCTGATAGCATTTACTCCATGGTTAGGCATGGGAGCAGTCACCACATTAGGCTTCTCGGACGCCTCGAATTGTACCTCTTTAGCATCAATAAGGTCTTGAACCTTATTCCTTATGGCCCAACAATCATCAGTAGAATGTCCCGGGCTATCAGAGTGATAAGCGCAACGAGCGTTGGGGTTGTACTTCGGAGATGCTGTGTTCACCACCTTCGGAGCTTCCTTGACAGTTACCAGGCTAGTTGACAACAGTTATGGTAAGATCTGAGAGAGAGTCGTGTTGAGCCGAGTATACTGCCTTTTGGGCCTCTCAGCTCTTGGCTGGTTGTATTGCTGAGGAGCAGCAGTAGGCTTAGAAATTACTACCGCGTTGACAGCTTGGCGGCGTTCTGGTTAATTCTGTCTCTTGGGACCGTACACAGCACTGGCCTCCTTCTTGAAGGGCTTCTTTTTAGTATTTGAGGAGGCACCCTTCTGTATCTTCCCTGATTTTATATCAGCTTCGATCCTCTCACCAGTCAGGATCAGGTCAGTAAACCCAGCAGAGGAATTACCAATGAGATGGTTGAAGAATGGACCAGATAGGGTCCCCAAGAACATGTCCACTAGCTCACGATCCGTCAATGGTGGCTGCACCCTGCCAGCAAGATCTCTCCATTTCTGTGCGTACTCCTTAAAACCTTCACCCGTTCCCAGTGACATACCCTGGAGTTGGGTACGCGTGGGAGCGAGGTCGGAATTATATTGATACTGCTTGTAAAAAGCAGTGGCCAAATCCTCCCAGTTATGAATGTTGGTTCCATCCAGCTGATAGAACCATTCGAGATGAGTCCCTGAAAGACTCTTCTGGAAGAAGTGGATCCATAAGTTCTTGTCTGCTGTGTAAGGCTGGATCTTCCTTACATAAGAACGGAGGTGCATTTTAGGACAAGAAGCCCCGTCATACCTCACAAAGGCAGGCGCCTTGAACTTGTGTGGGATCACCACCCCAGAAGATAATCCTAAGTCTCAGAAATCCAACCCAGGCACACGTTGAATCTCCATAGCATTTAACCTATCCTCCAGCTGCTTGTACCGGTCCTCAGCAGGGGGGTACTGTTCATCGTTGAAGTCTATCTCAGTGTCAGAGACCACAGGACTAGGGACCTCTCTCCCTTGGTGACTGCCCTCCCCCACAGATGGAGTAGTCCTCTCAGCTTCATTCTACAGTGTATTCCCGAGTCTGCGTCCAGTGTTGAACAGCACAGTCCTCTTCTTCTTTTTCTTCTTCAGGAGCAAAGCCTTCAGCTCTTGTTGTCCTTGGGCCAAGTTCATGACCATCTCCTGAAATTGGGCGTTCTGGGCCTGGAGGGCCTTGATAGCTTGCTCGGTAGTGAGTTCAGGATTCATGATGACTGAGTGCTGAAATAAACAGCGAAGAAGATTAAGCAACCTGTAGAAAAAGGGTACCTGTTATGCACATGATGCATGATATGTTATTTATGCAATGCATTCAAGGGTTCGAAAGTTCAAATTCGTTGTAGCCAAAAAGAACACACTTTTTATTAGGAAATAATTTGTTCAATACATCAGGGCCTCATGGGCAAAACATTACAAAATAGTTAATCCCAAAAGACACTGCGCATCCTCTTTAGAGCAATGTCAGTGTTGAGAGTCTTTTCCTCGTGCAGTAGACGGGTGAGCTCCAAGACCTTCTTCTCACTGGCATGTAGACTGGTTTCAAGAGAATTCCGTTCTTCCTTGAGTTGGATCCAGCTTTTCTGCATTTCTTCCCAGGATGTAGGCATGTCAGGATGTTGAATGGTGTAGGGCACCTCTCCTTCCAAGACTGGCTCTTTGATCACAGGGAGAACATGAGGATAGGGCATCACCAGCTTCTGGGAGCGGGCTCGTACCCACTTGAGATAAGGCTCCAGGGGGATGGAGTTCTTGTGCCCTAGTGTCTTGCTATCTACCATGTTGGGCATCCTCCAAGCTCTGATAAATCTCTGACGAAGTCCTTGTGCATCGTTGTCGAAGTCAAAAACTATGTCAGGAATCAACATGTCATGAGGGCCATCCCACCGAGCATATCCAAACTGCCTCAAAGCCAGACATGGATTGTAAGTAATACCTCCTCTGATTCCAAGCAAAGGGACATTGGGATACTCTCCACAACGATCAATGATAGTGATATTCTCTCTGGACCGAGAACACCAATGTATATCAGCATGTGTAAGGGTCATCAATCGTTGTGACCATTTCAAACCCCGCTCGTTCTTCAAAACTGATTGTGGAAGGTGCGAAATAAACCACCTTGCCAGGAGAGGAGTGAAGCACATGAGAACACCTCTTTTTCTCATGGTTCGAGTGTAACATGAGTGAAGGATGTCCCCAAGCAACGTAGGTATAGGATTCATGGACATGAAGATCTTGACAGCATTGATATCTACGAGCTGATCTGGATTAGGGAACAATACCAACCCATAGACGAGGAGTGCCACAACTTCTTCAAAAGCTTGTAGGTCAAGGGAGTTCCAACATTCTTGTGCTTTCTCAAACAGAAACTTGGCCAAGAACCCTTTGATACCACTTCTAACTTCCCAATGTCCCTTAATGTCAGATGGTTGTAGGCATAATGCTTTAGCAACCTCTTCAAGTTTTGGCTCTTTTTCTGTACCGTTGTAGGGTAGTTGACTAAGGATAGGAATCTTCAGAAGCTGAGAAAACTCTTCCAAAGTAGGCACCAATTGATAATCCGGGAAAGTAAAACAGTGGTGCAGAGGGTCAAAGAATTGGAACAACACTTTCACCATATCCTCTTCAATGTTGGTATTGACCAAGCTGATGAGTCTACCATGCCTTTCACTGAATGAAGAGTTCTCGGGAATCCTGGATGTAAGTTCCTTAAGCTGAGGAGGGACCCTTACAAGGTTGACCTGAATTGTTTTTCTGCGGATAGTTTCCATGTCCTACAAAACAAGAACAAAGATGAAGATTCGAACCCCTGAAGTGGTTAGCAGATGCATATGATGCTGTATGATGTTATGATGCTATGATAAGAGCACACCACAAGTATTCACAAGAAGCAAATATGATAAGGCACACAAGTCACACCACAACCCTTAGAGTTTAGGCCAGCATGAAGTTTGGGGTACTACCCTCTTGAAGTTGGTGGGCTCAAAACCTGTCCTATCAGAAGTAACCGGGTTCTAAGGAGCTCAATATCATTGGGTTATTTTCTATGTTCATTGTTTTGATTTAGCCACTGAACTGGCGATCAAAATATCCCAAGAAAATAACCCTCAATGAGTGTAGTATCGAGTATCAACCAACTTCGGACTGCACCAAAGTCAGTTATCTCACTACCCCTAAAGAGGCCAGGATGGTTCAATTAAGGTTCCTAAGGTCAGTTGATGCTTCACGACACCACGCGGCAGCCCCGTACTCTCCTTGACTTGACTCAAGTGTTACCGGTACTCACCAAAGTGCCACATCAACGTAGCAAACTGCTTCAACCGTGTCGGTATACCCCGCACAGTTCCCTCACAGTTTGTTGCTACTTTCTAAGAAGGTATCCCCAGATCCGGGTTAGGATCTATGAAACTCCCAAGACAGGCCCACAATCTTAAAGCAAGCAGATCAAACAATTGAAAACATGATGATGAACTATTCCTAAGGTACACCTCACTTTTAAATTCCCCAGCAGAGTCACCAGTTCTGTGATCGGTGGAAATAGAACTGACTGTTTTTAGCTGGTTTCGCGAAATGTCGCGGAAGCAAGAGTCACCACCGTCTTTTATGTTCTCCAATATGGAAAGGACAAAAGCACAGCAAAATTCCTTATGAGAATGTTTCTCGGTTCGGGAGGTAGATTTATAGAAAGGGAAGGTGTTAGCACCCTTTCTATCCATTGTTATCCATGGGCTCTTAGGTACTTGCTCTTATGTTTTCAAAATTTGTTTGCTTTTCAAGTGTGTGTGGGTTTTGAAAAAAAGTTCGTTTGAAAACTTCTAGGTAACTCTTGTATCAGTCCTCAAGAGTGTATGAAGTATTGTTTGAAAACTTTTTTGAAAGTGTAAGGTGTGAAAAGTATTTTTGTTTGTTTTTTTGAGAAAGAGCAAGTACCCATGAGTCATCTACCTACCCTAAGGAATTAAGCTGTGTAAGAGTCCTTTAGATAGTGCTATCCCACCATTGAGAGGTAGGTAGCACCATCGTTGGAGGTGTTCGGGTCAATTCGATTATAGGGACAGTGTGGTCACTGAAGCAACGATAGGACACCTTAGAAGTAACCCTAATGTCCTAGATCCTTTTATCCGAGGCAACCGTTTCGAGGCAACTGGATCTTTAGACAAAGGGTGACCTCTAAGACGTCCTATACTTGATGACCACGTTTCGAGGCAACGAGTGAAGCGTACCCTAGGAGTGGCATGTGCTTTGTGTGTTGTTTTTCAGTTAATGGTTATCTTGTACATGTTATTTTGTGGGCTACGAGTTGTTTTTATTTACCATACATTCTTTCATGCATTTAACAGTTAGGGGGTGCGGAAAGTAAATTGCAGAAACATAAATCCTACGCTATTACAAGGCGCGGGTCTATACATCGCCAAAAATACAAAGACCCATTTTTTGATAAATAAGTACGGAAAGTAAATAAAACAATAAACCTAATTACTATTACATATCTTGAAAGCAATTACATAATAATAAACTATGCGCGAATAAAAATTAATCGGGAATGTTCTAAGGGTGTTGACCCTTTTAAGAAAAGAAATTGAATTTTTTGGTCTTTTTGGTGATTAAATGAAATTAAAAACTAATTGTTAAACTAATTAATTAATTTATTAAAAGAAAAAAAATGTTTTTTTGTGTTTTTTATGTTTTTTATGGAATAAAATAAAAAGAAATAAAATTAAAATTTAATTTTACCTAATTCTAAATCTATTTTAATTATTAAGAAAAGAAGTTAAAATTGCCTAATTAAACTATTTATTTGTTAATATTTTATTTACAAAAATAATATGAGAATAATAATAATAATAATGTTAATTCTATTTTTTTGATTTTTTATGAAAATATGTTAATTATGTTAATTGTTAATAATAAAAATAAAATAAGGCAAATAAATAAAAAAGAAGAAAATGACAAAACAAAATAAAAAAAAAGAGTAAACCCAAGGGGGGTGTGGGCTGGAATTTGAGGGTGTCAGATTGAGATTTGAGGCCCATTTGAACAAAGCCTGTTGACTTTTTCTGGTTGCCTACGTCCATGCTGACTCCAGAGTACCATGGTCCTTATGCTTGGCCCTTGGATCTGCATCTGTGGACACTTGGCTGGCTCCTGGGTGAGGTCTATGGTGGAAGCTATTTGAGAATCTGCACAGGAATGCCTTGAAAAAAATAATATGAGAATTATGGGGGACCTGGGAATCGAACCCAGGTCCCAGAGATTACAAGACACATGGCCAACCACTGAACCAAACGCGTTCATTTGTAAATATAATGGAAACAAAAGAATATATGAAATAAGTGCGTTATATGCTGGAAAAACACAAAAAGGCGCGCCATGTTTGAATGGCCCACTCCCTGGTTGCCACGCCATCATCATCTTCGTTCTGAAACAAAAAAAGCACAGGCAAATAACGGGGGTTTTAAACCCCCACTAATTTCAACAGTGAAAAATAGCGATTAGAAATTGGGACAACATAAAAAAGGCGCGAGGATCCCATTCAATTCGTCTCATCATGCTGAGTTTGACCATATATGTTTGGAGTCCTGATTTTACAGTATAGCAAAAGCCCCAAATAACAAGCTTTGAAAACCTAGAAATCGCTAATGGTAATTTTCAATCCAGGGCATTAGAATCAAATTGAGTTATATGGAAAGCTTCATTTGGTCCCTGTGAGTACAATGCAATCAATGAAAGGAGTTAAAAATGCATAAATGTATGACTATAATTTTGAGAAAGAATGGAAACCGTGTGACTAGTGTAGCGTGATTCCTTGAGTGATTTGGCTTAATTCTGATTGCAAAAGGTTCCTGGAAGGGTCGGGAGTGTGTTTGGACCAGAGGAGAGGCTTGAAATACGCTGGAAATAGGTCTTCAGTTTCTCACTTTTTCTTTAAAATTTTGAAATTGCTTATGCTGTTTCTGAGTGTTCTAGCTCGTGTATGCTATTGGAAAAGCTTGCATATAAGGTTATGAATCATAATCAACCAATATCATGAGCCTTAAAGCCTTGCAATTATGTTTTTGATTTTGCCATAAACTCCATTGAAGAAAACTTGCCTTTTGTGTCCAATTTTGAATTCCATGCTCATAATAGGATGTACACGAATTTGGAAGGTGCTTCATGGTGTATCAAAGCTATTCAAGCCACAAAATATCCTTTATTTAATTTTCTTGATTTTTATTTGAATTTTAAAGATTTAAAATGAATTAAATCAAATAAAATTAAATAAAAATGGAAAAAATAATTTTTAATCTTGAAATAAATTGTGGGACACGTGGGAGGCATGACAAGGATGGATCAAGTGGAAAAAAGTGGGCCCTTTTGTCAAAAATGAAGTTTCAAGGATAATTGACTTTGGCCATTTCACAAAAATTTCCCAAATTCTCCAATGCATATCTTGCTCAATTTTGAAGCTATGAACATGTTCTTGGACATTTTGGAAAGTTCATGAAGTCCTCTAACCAATGCCTTTGGTCCCATGTCATTTTGATTTACCAATCTCAAGTTATGGTCTTTGACTTAAAGTGCCTTTTTGTTGACTTTTGAAAATGACCTATAATGTTGAAATTGGTAACTTTTTGTGAGAGCATTTCTTGGACTTGGAATGTGAAGATGAGTTGTAGGAAATGTCTTGCCCTTAAAGATGAGCATTTAATGGGATTTTTATGATGATCCATGAAAAAGTTATAACTTGGTCAAGTCACAGTTGACTTTTCAGCTGTCCAAAAATAGAAACTTTTGACACCTTGATGATTTTTGAGCCATTCTTGTGAAATCATGGTCAAGATTTGACCAAATGATGATTGTGGCTTCAAAATAAGATGTTGACCAAAATTTTTTATTTTTGACTGTCAAATGACCATTTTGCCCCTGCAGTTGACTGTGAAGCAATTAGGGTTTTTGACTGTTCAACTTGACCTTGTGAGCCTTGAAACTTGACATGTGGATCCTTGACAATGTGTATGAGCATATGGGACTTGATTGAGCCCTTGAAAACCTCAACTTCCTTGCAAGAACCAAAACCCTAATTTGACTAGCTTAGGAGGGTGGTTGACTGTGTAGCCCTTGAGTAGACTTTGAAGCTTTTGAAGAGGATGTTTGTCAAAACTTTGAAGAATATGGGAGGGCAAATTTTGGGGTACAAAAGTTGCCCCTGTTCAATCTTCTTAGAACTGAGGATGTAGATTGGCTTGTGTGCCTTTCGTGATCCGAGGGTGGAAGATGATTGAACACTAGAGTGCCCAAAAATTTGCACTCACATAGTAGAGTATCATCAGTGTGGTGGCGGGAATGGGCTTACAGATGCCATTTGGAAAGATGGTGGATAGGAGGATGGGCTTATAGATGCCATTTGGAACTGTTGGTAAGTGGATGGGCTTATAGATGCCATCTAGGTGTTGATTACTGTTGTACCCCAAAATTTGCCCTCCCATATTCTTCAAGATTTGTCAAGATCAAGGCTCAAAATCTCTCAAAGGTTGCACAGTCCAATGGCCTCCTAACACCGGCAAAATTAGGGTTTTGGCTCTGGTAAGGAAATTGAAGTTTTCAAGGGTCCAATTAAGTCCCATATGCTTATATACATTGTCAAGCATCCATATGCCAAGTTTCAAAACTCACAACATCAAGTTGCACAGTCAAAAACCCTAAATGCTTCACAGTCAACTGCAGGGGCAAAATGGTCATTTGACAGTCAAAAGTCAAAATTTTTGGTCAACATCTTATTTTGAAGCCACAAACATCATTTGGTCAATTCTTGATCATGATTCTCAAAGAATGGCTCAAAAGGTCTCAAGATGCAAAAGTTTCTATTTTTGGACAGTTGAAAAAGTCAACTGCAAATTGACCAGGGCATAACTTCCTCATGGTTTATCAGAAAAATCCCATCCAAAGCTCATTTTGAAGAGAATGACAGTTCCTACAACTCATCTTCACACTTCAAGTCCAAGAAATGCTCTCACAAAAAGTTATCAATTTCAACATTATAGGTCATTTTCAAAAGTCAACAAAAAGGGACTTTAAGTCAAAGACCATAATTTGAGATTGGTAAATCAAAATGACATGGGACCAAAGACATTCGTTAGAGGACTTTAAGACCTTTCCAAAATGTCCAAGAACATGATCAAAGCTTCAAAATTGAGCAAGATATGCCTTGTAGAAGTTGGGAAATTTTTGGGAATTTTGAAAAGTCAACTTTGCACAAAAGGCTTCAAAAATGCTAATGGGCCTCAATTTCTTTCATGAATCATTACCCAAAGGCTATGCACGACCCATTGACCTTAAAGGGATTTATTTTCTTATTTTTGATTAATTATTTGAATTTTTATTATTATTAATTCATTTAAAAATATCAAATAACACCTTTCAAATCTTTTTGTGCAGAGAATTCACTCATTATGTGCTAAGGATTTCGTTTCACATTCAAAAAGGCAATATCTTTCACAATTGGCAAGAGATTCATGGCAAAAAGATTGAAAAAGATTGGATTTTATATGATTGGAAATCAAATATCAAAATCATAAATGGATGGACTTTCGGCTTGTTTTCTTGACCTAATTCTATTCACTTACTTATGAACAAGTTAACCTAAGGCATTGGACACAAAAAGCTGCACAGAGAAGGAAGAACAAAAGTGCATTTTTTCACAAAAAAGTTGAAAACTGATTTCATACCTAGAGCTCGTTTCAAAGCACAAAAGGCATTAAAACACATTCCTGACATTGCTAGGAAGGTTTTGCAATCAAATCCAGGCCTCCATACCCAAAGAAGTGGTAGAACGACATCACACTTTTCTTGAAATTTTCCATAATCGTGTTTCAATTTTCATGCATTGTTCATGTATTTTAATTATTGATATGGATGTTCTGAAGCTAATGGTACCCTTTGATTGAACTAACAATGCCTGTATAGAGATTTGCCATTAACGCTTGCTAGGGTTTCAGAAGCTTGGAATTAGGGGTTTGCACATATGGTAAAATCAGACCACCAAACTGGTACCATTGAAATCGTGACATCCAAACGAGACTAACTCACTACTCGCGCCCTTTTTATGATAACCCAGGTGCTAATCGCTATTATTTCTGGTTGAGTTTAGTGGGGGTTTAAAACCCCCGCTATTTGGTATTATTTGCAGGAACAAAAGGAAGAAGATGCTAGCGTGTCCAGGCGTGGTTGGTCAGTTTAAATATTGGCGCGTGATTTTTTTATTTACACCACTAACGCTTGCTTTCTATCATAATGATTATGTTCCATAATATTAATAAAAGCGCGCGTTGGCTCAGATGGTTGGACGTTCACTTGGTAAACGCTGGGACCTGGGTTCGATTCCCAGGTCCCCCCACTTATTCCATAATTTTTTCTTTAATATGTTTCTATGCAGCATGCCATCAACGTCCTACCATACAACTCCACATCCATGCCTGCCACGCGCCCATGAGTGTCAATCTGAAGGCTATAAGGGGACGTCTACCATGCACGCTAGTCAATGAACACACACGCAACCACAAAAAGTCAAAAGAGGGCCTTGATTCAGTGGGCCTAAATGCTTCATACACCTCCTAAAAGGGTCAGACACCCCCATGGTTTGCTCAATTTTTAATTTTTATTTGTTTTTCCTTTTTATTCTTTTAATTGTTTTTAATTGTTTTCTTTTAATTCCATAAAATAATTTTCATAATAAATATAAAAATAAAATAAAAAATAAAAAAATGTTTATTGTTAATTATTATTATTTCACTATTATTTTTGTAAATAAACTTTAAATAATAAATTTAGTTTAATAAATTAGGTTTTTCAATTTTAACATTTTTTTCTTAAATAAATAAATATGTAGAAATTAGGGTTTCTAACTTTTTATCTTTCTTTTTTTCTTTAAATAAATAATTTTCTCATTATTATTATTAATTATTAATTATTTTGTAAATACCCATGTAATTAATTAATTAGTGTAAATTAGGTTAAACTTGAATATTTTTTTCATAAATAATTAAAACAACTTAGAATTAGGGTTTCTTTTAATTTTAATTTTAATTTTCTTTATTTTCATTAAATACAAAAAAACCTAAAAAACATTTCTTTTCTTTAATTTAATAATTAATTAACCATTAATTTAATTTAATTTCAAAAGGGTCCAACGCCCTCGAACGTTCTATCTTTAATTCTTTTCGCGCATTTATTCTTATTTATCTTCTTTCAAATATTATGTAATTGCTCAAGCCATGTAATAGTAACTAGGTTTTACTTTCCGCATTTTTATTAAAAAACGGGTCTTTGTTAATTTGGCGATGTATAGACCTGCGCCTTGTAATAGCGTAGGACTTTACTTTCCGCATTTAAATTTCCGCACTTTTAAACTGCTAAACTTTGCATGAAAGAATGTATGGCCTAAATTAAAAACAAGCGTAGCTCACCATAATGCATGATCAAAGATAATGGTTACACTGAAAATAACACACAAATTCACACACCACTCTTAGGGTACGCCTCACTGTTGCCTTGCCTTCGAAATGTGGTCGTCGAGTATAGGACGTCTTAGTAAGTCCTTATGTCCGTTGATCCATATGCCTCAAAACAAGTTGCCTCGGAAAAGTTGCCTCGAATTAAAAAGGATCAATGGCATAAGGGTAGCTTCTAAGGTATCCTACTGTTGCTCTGGTGACCATATTGTCCCTACAAACGAATTGACCCGAACACCTTCAACGGTGGTGCTACCTACCTCTCAATGGTGGGATGGCACTACCTTAAGGACATTTACACAGCCTAATTCCTTAGGGTAGGTAGATGACTCATAGATACTTGCTCTAAAAAACAAATCAAAAACTCTTGTCACACCGACACTTTCAAAAGCTTTCAAAACGATTTTTCAAACACTCTTGAGGACTGATACAAGAGTCAATCTGAAATCTTTAAACGAAACTTTTTCAAACCCACTCACACTTTGAAAAGCAAACACTTTTGAAAACACAAATGAGCAAGTATCTAAGAGCCCATGGATAACCATGGATAGAAAGGGTGCTAACACCTTCCCTTTCTATAAATCTACCTCTCGAACCGAGAAACTATCTCATAAGGAATTTTACTGTGCTTTTGTCCTGTCCATGTTGGAGAAAATAAAAGACGATGGCGACTCTTGCTTCCACGACATTTCGCAAACCAGCGTTAAACAGTCAGTTCCAGATCCACCGATCACAGAACTGGCGACTCTGCTGGGGAATAATTTTAAAGTGAGGTGTACCTTAGGACTAAGATCACTTGTGTTTTCAATTGTTGTGCTTGTTTGCGTTATTATTGTGGGACTGTCTTGGGAGTTCTATAGATCCTAACCTGGATCTGGGGGATACCTTCTTAGAAAGTAGCAACAAGGCTGTGAGGGAACTGTGCGGGGTATACCGACATGGTTGAAGCAGTCTGCTACGTTGATGTGGCACTTTGGTGTGTACCGGTAACCCTTGAGTTCAGTCAAGGAGAGTACGGGGCCTCCGCGTGGTGTCGTGAAGCATCAACTGACCTTAGGAACCTTAATTGAACCATCTTGGCCTCTTTAGGGTAGTGAGATAACTGACTTTGGTGCAGTCCGAGGTTGGTTGATACTCGATGCTACACTCAATTGAGGGTTGTTTTCTTGGAATATTTCGGTTGCCAGTTCAGTGGCTAAATCGAAACGATGAACAATGAAAACAGTCCAGTGATATTGGGACCCTTAGAACCCGGTTACTTCTGATAGGACAGGTTGAGCCCACCAACTTCAAGAGGGTAATACCCAGACCCCATGCTGGCCTAAACTCTAAGGGTTGTGGTGTGACTTGTGTGCCTTACCATGTTTGCTTCTTGTGAATATTTGTGGTGTGTTTAATCATAGCATCATAACATCATACAGCATCATATGCATTGACTAACCATTTCAGGGGTTCGAATCTTCATCTTTGTTCTTGTTTTGTAGGACATGGAAACTATCCGCAGAAAGACAATTCAGATCAGCCTTGTAAGGATCCCTCCTCAGCTTAAGGAACTTATATCCAGGATTCCCGAGAGCTCTTCTTTCAGTGAGAGGCATGGAAGACTCATCAGCTTGGTCAACACCAACATTGAGGAAGATATGATAAAGGTCCTTTTCCAGTTCTTCGACCCTCTGCACCACTGCTTTACTTTCCTGGATTATCAATTGGTGCCTACATTGGAAGAGTTCTCCCGGCTTCTGAAGATCCCTATCCTTAGTCAGCTACCCTACAACGGTACGGAAAAGGAACCCAAGCTTGAAGAAATTTCTAAAGCCTTACACCTACAGCCCTCTGACATCAAGGGACATTGGGAAGTTAGAAGTGGTATCAAAGGGTTCTTAGCCAGGTTTCTGTTTGAGAAGGCCCAAGAATGTTGGAACTCCCTTGACCTATAAGCCTTTGAAGAAGTTGTGGCCCTCCTTGTCTATGGATTGGTTTTGTTCCCGAATCCAGACCAGCTTATAGATATCAGTGCGGTCCAGATCTTCATGTCCAGGAATCCTATACCTACGTTGCTTGGGGACATCCTTCACTCATGTTACACTCGAACCATGAGAAAAAGAGGTGTTCTTATGTGCTGCACTCCTCTCCTGGGAAGGTGGTTTATTTCGCACCTTCCACAATCAGTTCTGAAGAATGAGCGGGGTCTAAGATGGTCACAACGATTAATGACTCTTACACATGCGGATATACATTGGTGCTCTCGGTCCAGAGAAGATGTCACTATCATTGATCGTTGCGGGGAGTACCCTAATGTTCCTTTACTTGGAATCAGAGGAGGTATTACTTACAACCCGTGTCTGGCTTGGAGACAGTTTGGTTATGCTCGGAGGGATGGCCCTCATGACATGTTAATTCCTGACATAGTTTTTGACTTCGACAACGATGCCCAAGGACTTCTCCAGAGATTTATCAGAGCTTGGAGGATGCCCAACAAGATAGACAGCAAGACACTGGGGCATAGGAACTTCATCCTGTTGGAACCTTATCTCAAGTGGGTACGAGCTCTCTCCCAGAAGCTAGTAATGCCCTATCCTCATGTTCTCCCTGTAATCAAAGAGCCAGTATTGGAAGGAGAGGTATCCTACACCATTCAACATCCCGACATGCCCACATCCTGGGAAGAAATGTAGAAGAGTTAGATCCAGCTTAAGGAAGAATGGAATTCTCTTGAGTCCAGTCTGCATGCCAGTGATAAGAAGGTCTTGGAGCTCACCCGCCTACTGCACGAGGAAAAGACTCTCAACACCTACATTGCTCCAAAGAGGATGCACAGTGTCTTTTGGGATTGATTCGCTTTTGTAATGTTTGCCCATGAGGCTTTGATGTACTGAATAATTATTTCTTAATGATAACGTGTGTTCTTTTTTGTCTACAACAAATTTGAACTTTCGAACCCTTGAATGCATTGAATAAACACATATCATGCATCATGTGCATAACATGTACTCTTCTTTTCAGGTTGCTTAATGTTCTTCGCTGTTTATTTCAGCATCATGAACCCTGAATCATCTACCGAGCACTCCATCAAGGCCCTTCAGGCTCAGAATGCCCAATTCCAAGAGCTGATCATGAGTCTGGCCCAAGGTCAAGAGGAGTTGAAGGCTCTGCTGGTCAAGAAGAAGAAGAAGAGAACTGTTATATTCAACACTGGCCGGAGGTTTGGTAATGCGCTGCAGAATGAGGTTGAGCAAGCTGGTTCTTCTGTAGGCAAGGGCAGTCCCCAAGGGGGAAGAGTTCCTAGTCTGGTGGTCTCGGACAATGAGACTGATTTCAATGAGGAGCAGTATCCTCCAGCTGAAGACAGGTACAAGCAGTTGGAAGACCGTCTGAATGCCATGGAAATTCAACAAGTGCCTGGGTTGGATTTCGGAGACTTGGGTTTATCTTCTGGTGTGGTCATCCCACATAAATTCAAAGCACCATCTTTCGTAAAGTATGAGTGGGCGTCCTGCCCTAAGCTACATCTCAGATCTTATGTGCGGAAGATTCAGCCGTACACTGTGGACAAGAACTTGTGGATCCACTTCTTCCAGGAGAGTCTTTCAGGGACTCATCTCGAATGGTTCTATCAGCTGGATGGAACCAAGGTTCGTAACTGGGAGGAGTTGGCTACTGCTTTTTACAAGCAGTATCAATATAATGCCGACCTCGCTCCTACACGTACCCAACTCCAGGGTATGTCTCTAGGATCGGGAGAAGGTTTTAAAGAGTATGCGCAGAAGTGGAGGGACCTGGCTGGCAGGGTGCAGCCACCATTAACCGACCGTGAGTTAGTGGATATGTTCTTGGGGACCTTATCCGGGCCGTTCTTTAATCATCTCATTGGCAACTCGTCTGCAGGATTCACAGACCTCATTCTGACTGGGGAAAGGATAGAGGCTGGTATGAAATCAGGGAAGATTCAGAAAGGTGCGTCCTCAAGTTCTGAGAAAAAACCTTTTAAAAAGGAAGCCAGTGCTGTGTATGGGCCCAGGAGGCAGGATAAACCAGAGCGCCGCCAAGCTGTCAACGCGGTGGTAATTGCAAAGCCTGCCGCCGCTCCTCGACAACCTAACCAACCAAGGACTGAGAGACCCAGAAGATAATACACTCGATTGAGTATGACCTTGTCACAAATCTTGCCACAACTGCTATCGACCAACTTGGTGACCGTCAGAGAGGCGCCGAAGGTTGTGAACACTGCCTCTCCTAAGTATAATCCCAATGCCCGCTGTGCTTATCACTCCGATAGCCCGGGGCATTCTACTGATGATTGTTGGGCCCTAAGGAATAAGGTTCAGGACCTTATCGATGCGAAGGAGATACAGTTTGAGGCACCTGAGAGGCCAAATGTCGTGACTGCTCCTATGCCCCAGCATGGAGTAAATGCTATTGATGAAGACTTGTATGCAGTTTCTGTGAACGATGTTGCTACCCCTCTATTGACTGTTAAGAGGAACCTGTTGCTGGCCGGTTTATTTCTGGGTTGTAGCAAGGGTTGCCTTCTGTGTGCTGTTGCCCCTGCTGGTTGTCCGTTGCTGAAGTCAGGCATCCAAAGCCTGATGGATAGCAAGGAAATTCTGTTCAAGAAGACCGCTGTTCCATTTGTTCCCACTGAAGAAGTATCTATCGTCACAATTTTCAATAATCCTACCAAGGCTCCCCCGAGGAACCCAGTCAAGATCATGTCTGTTGCACCCATCATTATTACTGTTCCGGGGCCCCTCCCCTATGAATCTGACAAGGCTGTCCCATGGCACTATGGGGCAGATGTATATGTACTTGGAGTGAAGCAGGAGTTCAACACCAATACCGGTATCAGTAACATCACTGGTCCAGCTAAAGTTACTCGCAGTGGTAGGCTCTTCTCGCCTGACATTGCACCACCAGTTATCTGAAGACCTCTTGTAATTACGCCTGCAAGTGCGCTTGTTTCCACTTCTGATCCAGTTTCTACCCCTGCTGCTGAGTCATCTAATACTCGGGGCAAAGGGATTGATGATGTGCCTGCCCGGATGGAGGCGCCGAAGACTGTGAATGTTGAAGCCTCCCAGAAAGAGATGGAGGAAATTCTTAAGATAATCAAGAAGAGTGGCTTCAACGTCGTTGAACAGCTGGGGCATACCCCCTCCAAGATCTCTATGCTATCATTGCTGCTGTGCTTAGAGGACCATGCCAAGGCCCTGATTTCATTTCTGAAGATGGCCCATGTGCCACAAGAGACATCTGCAGACCAATTCACTGACTGTGTAGCCAATCTGACAGCTGACAATGGTTTGGGTTTCTCGGATGCTGATCTTACCGCCAAGGGAAAGAACCACAATGATGCCCTGCATTTCTCCATAGAATGCAGGGGCACTACTCTCGCTCACGTGTTGGTGGACACCGGTTCTTCCCTGAATGTATTGCCCAAGAAGGCCTTAGACAGATTGGATTGTGAGGGTCTGGAGTTGAAGCCTAGCAACATCATTGTCCGAGCCTTTGACGGGTCAAAGAGGATGGTTCATGGTGAAGTAGACATCCCGATTCGTGTGGGTTCTCAAGTATTTGACTCGACGTTCTATGTGATGGATATTCGTCCATCTTATTCCTGTCTGCTGGGTCGACCTTGGATTCACAAAGCTGGGGCAGTGACCTCCACTCTACACCAGAAGCTCAAGTACCCTGTCAGAGGGAAGATTGTCACTGTGCAGGGGGAGGAAGAGTACATGGTTAGTCATCTGAATTCCTTCCGGTATATAGAGATGGACGGGGAGTTTATTGAAACCCCCTTTCAACATTTTGAAGAGGTACCTCACACATTGGCAGCAGCAGAAGCAGTAACTGAAGAGGGTTCTCCTTTGAAGATGGCCTCCTTGAAGGACGCTCGGGCTGTAATTGAGAAAGGTGAATGTGCTAACTGGGGCAGGCTCCCTGATTTTACTCCTAAAACTGACAAGTTTGGGCTGGGTTTTACTGCAGAGGCTCAGAGGGATGTACGCAAGGCTAGGATTGGAAGACCTCCCGTGATCATCACCAACCCGGGAGTGAATGCTATAGAAAGCGAGGTGGAGGAATCAGAGTTCGATAGCTGGATCTACCCGACGACTGATGGTGGACTGACCAATTAGACTGCAAAAGATCACATACCTGTTACTTTTGTTACGCAGTAATGAATTCCTTTGTTTCTTTAATTTGTAATAAACAATAAATTGAAACTTTATGGCCCGGTGTCTTACCCGGGGCACCGTGGCTTCATTTGTGAGGGCTTATTACTTGTCATTTCCATATATCATGAATAAAGACATTGGACATTTTTTCGCATTGCAAATATTGTGCTCCTTTTCTTTCTTTCTTTATTTATTGCAAAACAGCTATATTTACACACACTCACCCATACAGGTTTCAATCCACTCTGGATCTCACTGGTAACGACTCTGCTACTGCCAGTTATGACTTCGAAAATCCGATCAACTTAGCCGAAGACGAAGGTGAAGATGATTGCGAAGTGCCTGGCGAGCTTGCAAGACTGTTACTCCAGGAAGAGAGGGCCATTCAGCCACATGAAGAGCCAGTGGAAACGATAAATCTGGGTACTGAGGCAGACAGAAAGGAAGTTAAGATTGGTGCCAATCTGGAGCTCAGCGTAAAACAACGGTTGGTTCAGATGTTACATGATTATGTGGAAATCTTCGCCTGGTCCTACGAAGACATGCCTGGGTTGGATACCGACATTGTGGTCCATCGCTTGCCTACCAAGGAAGAATGCCCTTCGGTTAAGCAAAAGGTGCGCCGTATGCGCCCAGAGATGTCCGAGAAGATCAAAGCCGAGGTTATGAAATAGTTTGATGCCGGTTTTCTTGCAGTGACTTCTTACCCTCAGTGGGTTGCCAACGTGGTTCCAGTGCCAAACAAAGATGGTAAGGTCAGAATGTGTGTCGATTACAGGGATCTGAACAGGGCCAGCCCAAAGGATGATTTCCCTCTGCCTCACATTGATGTTCTGGTTGACAATACTGTTGAGCACAAGGTGTTCTCCTTCATGGATGGTTTTTCAGGTTATAATCAGATCAAGATGGCTCCTGAAGACATGGAAAAGACTACCTTTGTTACTCAGTGGGGCACCTTCTGCTACAAGGTCATGCCATTCGGGTTGAAAAATGTTGGGGCAACCTACCAACGTGCCATGGTTGCTTTATTTCATGACATGATCCATCATGAGATTGAAGTGTATGTCGATGATATGATTGCAAGGTCCCAAACTGAGGAGGAACACCTTGATCATCTACAAAAGCTGTTTGACCGTCTGAAGTTGTACAAGCTGAGATTGAACCCGAACAAGTGCACCTTTGGGGTAAGATCTGGGAAGTTGCTAGGCTTCGTCGTAAGTGACAAGGGTATTCAAGTGGACCCTGCCAAGGTTAAAGCCATTCAAGAGATGCTAGTTCCTAAGACAGAGAAAGATTTCAGAGGCTTTCTAGGACGTCTGAACTACATTTCCCGATTCATCTCCCACCTAACTGCTACTTGTGAACCAATCTTCAAGCTGCTGAAGAAAGATCAGGTAGTACGTTGGAATGATGAATGTCAGGCCGCTTTTGACAGAATCAAAGAGTATCTCCAAGAACCACCCATCCTTATGCCACCGGTTGAAGGGAGACCTCTAATATTATACCTGACAGTACTTGACAGCTCAATGGGGTGTGTGCTGGGGCAGCATGACGAGTCTGGCCGAAAAGAGCACGCCATTTATTACCTTAGCAAAAATTTTACCGACTGTGAGACCCGATACTCACTGCTCGAGAAAACTTGCTGCGGTTTGGTATGGGCTGCTCGCCGGCTGAGACAGTATATGCTGACTCACACTACCTTGTTGATTTCAAAGATGGATCCGATAAAGTACATATTTGAAAAGCCTGCTCTGTCAGGGAGAATAACAAGATGGCAAATGATCTTGACGGAATACGACATCCAGTACACGACTCAGAAGGCAATCAAAGGAAGTGTATTGGCAGACCACTTGGCACACCAGGCAGTAGACGACTACCAGTCAATGAACTTCGAGTTTCCAGACGAGAGCATCATGATAGTGACTGATTATGAAGTACCTGGACCGGATGAAGGACCTGAGGAAGGATCCCGATGGTCTATGCACTTTGACGGAGCCTCCAACGCTTTGGGTAATGGTATCGTTGCTGTGATCATATCCCCTCAAGGCACTCATACTCCACTTACTGCCCGACTATGTTTCAACTGCACCAACAACATGGCGGAGTATGAGGCATGCATCATGGGTCTCCAAGCTGCGATTGACTTAAGGATCAAGTTTCTGAGTGTCTTCGGAGATTCCGCTCTTGTGATCAATCAGATCAAAGGCGAGTGGGATACGAAACACCCAAACCTTATTCCTTACAAAGAATGTGTGTTGACATTGATCCCCCATTTCACAGAGATAACCTTTGAACACTTCCCAAGAGAGGAGAATCAGTTAGCAGACGCGTTAGCTACGATGTCTTCCATGTTCAAAGTCAAATGGGACAATGAGGCTCCCCGGATCATCATCTGGAAACTGGACGAACCTGCATTTTGTTGTGATCTTGAGGCTGAGGTAGTAACTGAAAAACCCTGGTATCACGAGGTGAAAAGGTATTTGGAAGCTCAAGAATACCCTGAAGGTGCATCTGTCAACGACAAGAAGTTTCTGAGAAGGTTCGCAGCAAAGTTCTTCCTCAGCAACGGCATTATGTACAAGCGAAACCATGATTCGACCTTACTGCGTTGTGTGGATAAGACTGAAGCAGAAAGAATCATGGCAGAACTACATGAAGGTACCTTCGGAACACATTCTAGTGGACACACCATGGCGAAGAAGATCCTTCGGGCAGGATATTTCTGGTCCACAATGGAAGCTGACTGTTACCAACATTCTCGGACATGTCATAAGTGCCAGATTTATGCAGACAAGGTGCACGTTCCTCTAGTTCCTCTGAATGTCTTGACAGCACCTTGGCCTTTTGCAATGTGGGGCATTGATATGATCGGCGAGATTAAACCTACGGCATCCAACGGGCATCGCTTCATCCTGGTAGCGATTGATTACTTTACGAATTGGGTTGAAGCAGCTTCCTATGCCACTGTAACCAAGAACGTTGTGGCACGGTTCATTCGGCATAACCTGATCTGTCGATACGGCATCCCTGAAAGAATTATTACGGACAACGGTACCAATCTCAATAACAAAATGATCACTGAGCTCTGCGAGCAATTCAAGATACAGCACCACAACTCTTCTCCTTACCGACCAAAGATGAATGGAGCTGTAGAAGCAGCAAATAAGAACATTAAGAAGATTGTGCAGAAGATGACAGTCACCTATAAAGATTGGCACGAGATGTTACCGTTTGCTCTACATGGGTACCGTACCTCAGCAAGAACGTCAACCGGGGCAACTCCTTTTTCCTTGGTCTATGGCATGGAGGCAGTCTTGCCGATTGAAGTTCAAATACCCTCTCTCCGGATAATGAAGGATGCAGATCTGAGCGAAGATGATTGGATCCAGACTCGACTTGATCAGTTAAACTTAATTGACGAAAAGAGGCTTACTGCTATTTGTCATGGTCAAACGTACCAAAAACGGATGATCAGGGCATTTAACAAGAAAGTCAGACCACAAGAGTATCAAGTTGGGGACCTGGTAATCAAACGCATCATCCTTCCTCAGAGTGATCCCAGGGGAAAATGGACCCCTACATACGAAGGGACATTTGTGGTTAAACATGTGTTCTCAGGAGGAGCCATGATTCTAACCACCGTGGATGGTGACGACCTTCCTCATCCCGCCAATGCAGACATAGTAAAAAGATTCTACGCATGATAAAAGACACGCTAGGTTGACATACCTAGGCAAAAATTAGGGCTTCCCGGCGAACCAAAAGGGTTTGGGCAAAATGAGGGATGAAATGAAAAAAAATCTGTACACCCGGCAAGTCGAAAACCTGAAAAGGAGGCTTGGGCAAAAATGGGTATCCCGGTGGACTGAAAACCCGAAAGGGAGGTCCAGGCAAAAGTTAGGGATTAAAGCGTAATACTATGTCTCATTGGATCACCTTGCATCCAGAATCCGGTATCAATCGCAAGTTCAAACGGCATCGATCAATCAGCTTCATCGTCAACTGAGCAGCAAAGTGATGAGACGCTCGAAGATATAAAGGTGATAGCAGAGTTGGAACCCAGTGGAATTATTCTTTTCACATAGCTGTTTTGTTTTCCCTTTTCACAAATTGTATAAACTCTTTTGTTCGGCGGCGTTCTCTTACTAGGACGTCAGCCTCTTGTACATAAACGCCTATTTACAGGCAAATTCAAAAATCAATACAAATACACTTTTCAGACAAATTGCCAATTATTTTTTCTTTTTCTGTTTTGTTTTGCGAAGAACGTCCAAGGTTCAATTTGCGATATATGCATTTGACACTAATTGCTAACTCATAAATATTTGCATACGAAACAAAGGATTAATTACAGGTAACATTAGAAACAGGGGCAATAATGAGTTGTCTAAGCGATCTAATTGCTCTGTCCACCAAGGTACCAAGGTAAGTTCGGCTGAAGAACATAACCAAGATATCTTAACTCCCCAGAGAATGAGCCATCAAGTCAACATACTCTCCCCAAGCAAAGTTATATTGTCAGCCTTAAGGAAGTTGGGTATCCCCAGCAGATCTCAACATTCCTCAGTGCAATATACAAACATTCCTTAAGAAGCCCCGTCATACCTCACAAAGACAGGCGCCTTGAACTTGTGTGGGATCACCACCCCAGAAGATAATCCTAAGTCTCCGAAATCCAACCCAGGCACACGTTGAATCTCCATAGCATTTAACCTATCCTCCAGCTGCTTGTATCGGTCCTCAGCAGGGGGGTACTGTTCATCGTTGAAGTCTGTCTCAGTGTCAGAGACCACAGGACTAGGGACCTCTCTCCCTTGGTGACTGCCCTCCCCCACAGATGGAGTAGTCCTCTCAGCTTCATTCTGCAGTCTATTCCCGAGTCTGCGTCCAGTGTTGAACAACACAGTCCTCTTCTTCTTTTTCTTCTTCAGGAGCAAAGCCTTCAGCTCTTGTTGTCCTTGGGCCAAGTTCATGACCATCTCCTGAAATTGGGCGTTATGGGCCTGGAGGGCCTTGATAGCTTGCTCGGTAGTGAGTTCAGGATTCATGATGACTGAGTGCTGAAATAAACAACGAAGAAGATTAAGCAACCTGTAGAAAAAGGGTACCTGTTATGCACATGATGCATGATATGTTATTTATGCGATGCATTCAAGGGTTCGAAAGTTCAAATTCGTTGTAGCCAAAAAGAACACACTTTTTATTAGGAAATAATTTGTTCAGTACATCAGGGCCTCATGGGCAAAACATTACAAAATAGTTAATCCCAAAAGACATTGCGCATCCTCTTTGGAGCAATGTAAGTGTTGAGAGTCTTTTCCTCGTGCAGTAGACGGGTGAGCTCCAAGACCTTCTTCTCACTGGCATGTAGACTGGTTTCAAGAGAATTCCGTTCTTCCTTGAGTTAGATCCAGCTTTTCTGCATTTCTTCCCAGGATGTAGGCATGTCAGGATGTTGAATGGTGTAGGGCACCTCTCCTTCCAAGACTGGCTCTTTGATCACAGGGAGAACATGAGGATAGGGCATCACCATCTTCTGGGAGCGGGCTCGTACCCACTTGAGATAAGGCTCCAGGGGGATGGAGTTCTTGTGCCCCAGTGTCTTGCTATCTACCCTGTTGGGCATCCACCAAGCTCTGATAAATCTCTGACGAAGTCCTTGTGCATCGTTTTCGAAGTCAAAAACTATGTCAGGAATCAACATGTCATGAGGGCCATCCCTCCGAGCATATCCAAATTGCCTCAAAGCCAGACATGGATTGTAAGTAATACCTCCTCTGATTCCAAGCAAAGGGACATTGGGATACTCTCCACAACGACCAATGATAGTGATATTCTCTCTGGACCGAGAACACCAATGTATATCAGCATGTGTAAGGGTCTTCAATCATTGTGACCATTTCAAACCCCGCTCGTTCTTCAAAACTGATTGTGGAAGGTGCGAAATAAACCACCTTGCCAGGAGAGGAGTGCAGCACATGAGAACACCTCTTTTTCTCATGGTTCGAGTGTAACATGAGTGAAGGATGTCCCCAAGCAACGTAGGTATAGGATTCCTGGACATGAAGATCTTGACAGCATTGATATCTACGAGCTGATCTGGATTAGGGAACAATACCAACCCATAGACGAGGAGTGCCACAACTTCTTCAAAAGCTTGTAGGTCAAGGGAGTTCCAACATTCTTGTGCTTTCTCAAACAGAAACTTGGCCAAGAACCCTTTGATACCACTTCTAACTTCCCAATGTCCCTTAATGTCAGATGGTTGTAGGCATAATGCTTTAGCAACCTCTTCAAGTTTTGGCTCTTTTTCTGTACCGTTGTAGGGTAGTTGACTAAGGATAGGAATCTTCAGAACCTGAGAAAACTCTTCCAAAGTAGGCACCAATTGATAATCCGGGAAAGTAAAACAGGGGTGCAGAGGGTCAAAGAATTGGAACAACACTTTCACCATATCCTCTTCAATGTTGGTATTGACCAAGCTGATGAGTCTACCATGCCTTTCACTGAATGAAGAGTTCTCGAGAATCTTGGATGTAAGTTCCTTAAGCTGAGGAGGGACCCTTACAAGGTTGACCTGAATTGTTTTTCTGCGGATAGTTTCCATGTCCTATAAAACAAGAACAAAGATGAAGATTCGAACCCCTGAAGTGGTTAGCAGATGCATATGATGCTGTATGATGTTATGATGCTATGATAAGAGCACACCACAAGTATTCACAAGAAGCAAATATGATAAGGCACACAAGTCACACCACAACCCTTAGAGTTTAGGTCAGCATGAAGTTTGGGGTACTACCCTCTTGAAGTTGGTGGGCTCAAAACCTGTCCTATCAGAAGTAACCGGGTTCTAAGAAGCTCAATATCATTGGGTTATTTTCTATGTTCATTGTTTTGATTTAGCCACTGAACTGGCGATCAAAATATCCCAAGAAAATAACCCTCAATGAGTGTAGTATCGAGTATCAACCAACTTCGGACTGCACCAAAGTCAGTTATCTCACTACCCCTAAAGAGGCCAGGATGGTTCAATTAAGGTTCCTAAGGTCAGTTGATGCTTCACGACACCACGCGGCGGCCCCGTACTCTCCTTGACTTGACTCAAGGGTTACCGATACTCACCAAAGTTCCACATCAACGTAGCAAACTACTTCAACCGTGTCGGTATACCCCGCACAGTTCCCTCACAGTTTGTTTCTACTTTCTAAGAAGGTATCCCCCAGATCCGGGTTAGGATCTATGAAACTCCCAAGACAGGCCCACAATCTTAAAGCAAGCAGATCAAACAATTGAAAACATGATGATGAACTATTCCTAAGGTACACCTCACTTTTAAATTCCCCAGCAGAGTCGCCAGTTCTGTGATCGGTGGAAATAGAACCGACTGTTTTTAGCTGGTTTCGCGAAATGTCACGGAAGCAAGAGTCGCCACCGTCTTTTATGTTCTCCAATATGGAAAGGACAAAAGCACAGCAAAATTCTTTATGAGAATGTTTCTCGGTTCGGGAGGTAGATTTATAGAAAGGGAATGTGTTAGCACCCTTTCTATCCATGGTTATCCATGGGCTCTTAGGTACTTGCTCTTATGTTTTCAAAATTTGTTTGCTTTTCAAGTGTGTGTGGGTTTTGAAAAAAAGTTCGTTTGAAAACTTCTAGGTAACTCTTGTATCAGTCCTCAAGAGTGTATGAAGTATTGTTTGAAAACTTTTTTGAAAGTGTAAGGTGTGAAAAGTATTTTTGTTTGTTTTTTTTGAGAAAGAGAAAGTACCCATGAGTCATCTACCTACCCTAAGGAATTAAGTTATATAAGAGTCCTTTAGGTAGTGCTATCCCACCATTGAGAGGTAGGTAGCACCATCGTTGGAGGTGTTCGGGTCAATTCGATTATAGGGACAGTGTGGTCACCGAAGCAACGGTAGGACACCTTAGAAGTAACCCTAATGTCCTAGATCCTTTTATCCGAGGCAACCGTTTCGAGGCAACTGGATCTTTAGACAAAGGGTGACCTCTAAGACGTCCTATACTTGATGACCACGTTCGAGGCAACGAGTGAAGCGTACCCTAGGAGTGGTATGTGCTTTGTGTGTTGTTTTTCAGTTAATGGTTATCTTGTACATGTTATTTTGTGGGCTACGAGTTGTTTTTATTTACCATACATTCTTTCATGCATTTAACAGTTAGGGGGTGCAGAAAGTAAATTGCGGAAACATAAATCCTACGCTATTACAAGGCGCGGGTCTATACATCGCCAAAAATACAAAGACCCGTTTTTTGATAAATAAGTACGGAAAGTAAATAAAACAATAAACCTAATTACTATTACATATCTTGAAAGCAATTACATAATAATAAACTATGCGCGAATAAAAATTAATCGGGAATGTTCTAAGGGTGTTGACCCTTTTAAGAAAATAAATTGAATTTTTTGGTCTTTTTGGTGATTAAATGAAATTAAAAACTAATTGTTAAACTAATTAATTAATTTATTAAAAGAAAAAAATGTTTTTTTGTGTTTTTTATGTTTTTTATGGAATAAAATAAAAAGAAATAAAATTAAAAGTTAATTTTACCTAATTCTAAATCTATTTTAATTATTAAGAAAAGAAGTTAAAATTGCCTAATTAAACTATTTATTTGTTAATATTTTATTTACAAAAATAATATGAGAATAATAATAATAATAATAATGTTAATTCTATTTTTTTGATTTTTTATGAAAATATGTTAATTATGTTAATTGTTAATAATAAAAATAAAATAAGGCAAATAAATAAAAAAGAAGAAAATGACAAAAAAAAAAAAAAGAGTAAACCCAAGGGGGGTGTGGGCTGGAATTTGAGGGTGTCAGATTGAGATTTGAGGCCCATTTGAACAAAGCCTGTTGACTTTTTCTGGTTGCCTACATCCATGCTGACTCCAGAGTACCATGGTCCTTATGCTTGGCCCTTGGATCTGCATCTGTGGACACTTGGCTGGCTCTTGGGTGAGGTCTATGGTGGAAGATATTTGAGAATCTGCACAGGAATGCCTTGAAAAAAATAATATGAGAATTATAGGGGACCTGGGAATCGAACCCAGGTCCCAGAGATTACAAGACACATGTCCAACCACTGAACCAAACGCGTTCATTTGTAAATATAATGGAAACAAAAGAATATATGAAATAAGTGCGTTATATGCTGGAAAAGCACAAAAAGACGCGCCATGTTTGAATGGCCCATTCCCTGGTTGCCACGCCATCATCATCTTCGTTCTGAAACAAAAAAGCACAGGCAAATAACGGGGGTTTTAAACCCCCACTAATTTCAACAGTGAAAAATAGCGATTAGAAATTGGGACAACATAAAAAAGGCGCGAGGATCCCATTCAATTCGTCTCATCATGCTGAGTTTGACCATATATGTTTGGAGTCCTGATTTTAAAGTATAGCAAAAGCCCCAAATAACAAGCTTTGAAAACCTAGAAATCGCTAATGGTAATTTTCAATCCAGGGCATTAGAATCAAATTGAGTTATATGGAAAGCTTCATTTGGTCCCTGTGAGTACAATGCAATCAATGAAAGGAGTTAAAAATGCATAAATGTATGACTGTAGTTTTGAGAAAGAATGGAAACCGTGTGACTAGTGTAGCGTGATTCCTTGAGTGATTTGGCTTAATTCTGATTGCAAAAGGTTCCTGGAAGGGTCAGGAGTGTGTTTGGACCAGAGGAGAGGCTTGAAATACGCTGGAAATAGGTTTTCAGTTTCTCACTTTTTCTTTAAAATTTTGAAATTGCTTATGCTGTTTCTGAGTGTTCTAGCTCGTGTATGCTATTGGGAAAGCTTGCATATAAGGTTATGAATCATAATCAACCAATATCATGAGCCTTAAAGCCTTGCAATTATGTTTTTGATTTTGCCATAAACTCCATTGAAGAAAACTTGCCTTTTGTGTCCAATTTTGAATTCCATGCTCATAATAGGATGTACACGAATTTGGAAGGTGCTTCATGGTGTATCAAAGCAATTCAAGCCACAAAATATCCTTTATTTAATTTTCTTGAATTTTATTTGAATTTTAAAGATTTAAAATGAATTAAATCAAATAAAATTAAATAAAAATGGAAAAATTAATTTTTAATCTTGAAATAAATTGTGGGACACGTGGGAGGCATGACAAGAATGAATCAAGTGGACAAAAGTGGGCCCTTTTGTCAAAAATGAAGTTTCAAGGATAATTGACTTTGGCCATTTCACAAAATTTTCCCAACTTCTCCAATGCATATCTTGCTCAATTTTGAAGCTATGAACATGTTCTTGGACATTTTGGAAAGGTCTCGAAGTCCTCTAACCAATGCCTTTGGTCCCATGTCATTTTGATTTACCAATCTCAAGTTATGGTCTTTGACTTAAAGTGCCTTTTTGTGGACTTTTGAAAATGACCTATAATGTTGAAATTGGTAACTTTTTGTGAGAGCATTTCTTGGACTTGTAATGTGAAGATGAGTTGTAGGAAATGTCTTCCCCTTCAAGATGAGCATTGGATGGGATTTTTCTGATGATCCATGAAAAAGTTATGCCTTGGTCAAGTCACAGTTGACTTTTCAACTGTCCAAAAATAGAAACTTTTGACACCTTGATGATTTTTGAGCCATTCTTGTGAAATCATGGTCAAGATTTGACCAAATGATGATTGTGGCTTCAAAATAAGATGTTGACCAAAAATTTTGATTTTTGACTGTCAAATGACCATTTTGCCCCTGCAGTTGACTGTGAAGCAATTAAGGTTTTTGACTGTGCAACTTGACCTTGTGAGCCTTGAAACTTGACATGTGGATCCTTGACAATGTGTATGAGCATATGGGACTTGATTGAGCCCTTGAAAACCTCAACTTCCTTGCAAGAACCAAAACCCTAATTTGACTTGCTTAGGAGGGTGGTTGACTGTGTAGCCCTTGAGTAGACTTTGAAGCATTTGAAGAGGATGTTTGTCAAAACTTTGAAGAATATGGGTGGGCAAATTTTGGGATACAACACTATGAATAATTGTATTATGAGTAGATAAATTCCTTTGAGTTGAATCATGTTGAACTATTTGAACCATATAATTATAGAGTATTATTCTATAAAATTTCAATCTTAGTATTATTCAATTAAAATTGTTGTTAAATGATTTTTATATGTTGACGAATGTATGGATTAATTATAAGATGAGAATGATTACTAACCCTAACTTTTAAAACACAATTAAATTTTTTCGTTCAATTAATAATTACTTTAGACATATTGAATTATTCACTGTGATATAGAAATTAGCGTGCAAAAAAACTTTTTGATTACAAAGTCGTCTAAAATATTAGGGCGTTGTAATAAAAAAAAGGGTTATTTGGAAAAAAAATTGTATAACTATTTTGTTAGTTTGATGTGATACTAGAGGAACACTTTTAGGTAATAGGCACAATATCAAATAAGGGAATTTAATTCACCGTAATAGGGGGAATTAACAAATAGGGAGAGTTTAGAACAATTTTTTGGAATAGACGTAATTTTATGAATAACTAATTTTTGTTTGATTAGAGCTTTGATTAGGACTTATGATAATTGAACCACTTGGCCTTTGACTTCTCGACCCTGTTTAATTTGGTTTAAGACCTAGATTTCTCTTCTTTGTCTTTTTCTCTACTCTCACTTACTCCCTTCATCTCACAATAGATGTTCTCTTTGAGATTTTCACACTTTTTAAAATAATGATTAATTGTGTTGATTTCAATGATAAAACGAGTATCATTTACTAAAATAATTTATTAATAATAGATAACGGAGTATTAAAATGAATTAAAATACAATAAATAAGGGTAAGTTAGTGGAAAGAAATAATAAATATCACATTGGTAATTCTAAAAGGACAAATAATTTGAGACAAATAAAAATAGGAAAAAAGACACCTGTTATGAGATGGAAGAAGTATTTTTTTTGAGACACTCGACTCTTATCCACAATCTTTCACCTTTAAATTAAAATACTTGGTTAGTTCCTTAGTGATAATTAATGATCTAACCTCTTCCAATGTAATAATTTTTTTCCATAACAAATTTATCATTGAAATTTGAAATGCGGAAACCAAGCGCTTGGACTCGAGTGGCAATCAAGTCTCTGCAAAGGACGACATTTGAAGAATGTCGAGTTCCATTCCTGGCAGAAACAACGCTTGGCCAGTGCACGTGCCTCCGTAGCACGAACTCTAGATTACTAGGGGCCCTTTCTCTTGGGAACCAGAGTGCGAAAGCAAAAAAAAATTAAAATGCAGAAAAGATATAGACAACAAATTTATTAAGAGAAAAACTTTATCCTCATCATTTAATTTCACTTAAATATTTTTTATACCAATAATCATCATATTAATTGTATTCAATTGCTCCACAATAAATTTTGACTATATTGTGAATTACGACAAGGTTCAATATCAATTTGTATGGTAAAGAACAGTAGCAACCAAAATAAATGTGTTAGAACAAGATTAGTTGTGATCATATCTCAGAGTTTTGATGATAACAATAAATTATATTTTATATATTTGATATTATGATGAACGTATTTAACTGTTTCAGATAATGTTCTGACAGAAGCATCTTGAAGTGATGAGCTGAAAATAAATGAAGAAGTTCTTTGATGAAAGAACTATTTTAAGCGCAAGTGCTAATGCTAGTGCTGTCTCTGATAATGTTCTCACAGAAGCATCTTGATGTGCTGAGCTGAAAATAAATGAAGAAGTTCTTTTGATGGAAGAACCATTTGTTTTAGCACAAGTGCTGATGTTGATGCTGACTCTGGTAAGATTATTATTTAATTACATCTTCTAACGCTTAGCAAGTTTCTGTGTAAGCTATGTTTCATAAGTTCTTTGAAAACAAGTGTTGTTCAGAAGATCTTTGAAAGCAAGTGTTGTTCAGAAGCTATTTGAAAGCAAGTGCTGTTCAGAAGCTACTTGAAAGCAAGTGTTATTCAGAAGATAGTTGAAAGCAAGTGTTGTTCAGAAGATATTTGAAAGCAAGCGCTGATCAGAAGTACTTAGCAAGTAAAGCATTGTTTAGAAGACATGCAAGCATGTTCTGAATACAATACGTGAAGCCAAGTTCTGAATGAATATAGAAGCTAACAAGTCTTGTCAAGCTTCAGGAGACATGTTCTTACATAGTTCCGTTTGCTCATTTAATGCAAAGATGGCTACATGCACTCAAGTGTCTATGCTAGTGCATTGGAAAATGGAATAGTGCAAGGAAACACGCAAACATTTAATGCTCTCCATTTGAAGGCAGCAACGGTCATGTTTTCTCATGCTATATATAGAAGAACATTAATTGCTAGCCAACTAACACTCAAACGCTAAACTGCTCATACTGAAAGATTGAACAACTGAAGCTCTGAATAGAACTGAACAAATTCAAAAAGAAGCAAAAACTACGTGAAAGATTCTGGGCTCACAAATTCATTATTCATACACTTTGTGCTAAAATATTCTTAGTGAAAAATCACAGTTGTGATATAGCTTTCTTAGAAGCAAACTTTGTTTCACTATCTGTAAAGATTAATTTCTTGTAATTGTTCCTTGAGAGACCAAGGTTGGTCAGAATTCTCAAAAAGACTAGGACTAGTTTAAGTCTTAGTGGTGTTAGTCACTTGTAAGGTTACTTGTGCATTGTTAGTCACAACAGTTGTTGTGTGATTGTAATCAGTTGATTATAGTGGATTAAGTCGTTGTTGAGAAAGGAGAAATCACCTTGGTGGGTGGACTGGAGTAGTTTGAGTTCAAACGAACCAGGATAAAAATAACCTTGTCTTTCCATTATTGTTGTGCTTTTAATCAAAAGAAAAAGAGAAACTTATTCACCCCCCCCCCCCCTTCTAAGTGTTTTCTCTACCTTCAATTGGTATCAGAGCCTGATTCTGAGCTCAACACTTAACCGTGTCAGGAAAAGATCCAGAAGAAAACACACATGGCTACTGAGCAAAACAACAATAGTTACAACAAACCTCCTGTATTTGATGGAGAAGATTTTGATTATTTGAAAGATAGACTAGAAAGTTTCTTTCTAGGTCATGATAGTGATTTATGGGATATAGTCTTGGATAGTTACAAACATCCTACTGACTCAGAAGGAAATATGATTGATAAGAAAAATATGGACAGACAACAAAAAGCTGATTTCAAAAATCATCATAGAGTTAGAAATATTTTTCTAAATGCTATCTCTAAAATGGAATATGAAAAAATCACTAACAGAGATACAACACATGATATGTTTGAGTCACTCAAAATGACTCATGAAGGAAACGCTCAAGTGAAGGAATCTAAAGCTCTGACTCTCATCCAGAAGTATGAAGCCTTCAGAGTAGAAGAAACTGAATCTATAGAAGCAATGTTCTCAAGGTTTCAAACTCTGATTGTTGGTCTGAGAGTTTAGAACAAGGGATACACTAAAGCAGATCACGTTAAAAAGATCATCAGAAGCCTACCCAGAAGATGGGCACCTATGGTCACCGCTTTCAAAATATCAAAAGATCTGAACAACGTGTCACTTGAAGAACTCATCAGCGCTCTCAAAAGTCATGAGATAGAACTTGATGAGCACGAGCCTCAGAAGAAAGGTAAGTCTCTTGGCCTTAAATCAATTAAGAAATATGATACTAACGCTTTTCAGGATGAAGAGGAAAACTCTGAAGAATCTACGTCAGAAGAAGACGAACTATCCTTGCTCTCCAGAAGGATCAATCATCTGTGGAAGCACAGACAGAAGAAGTGAAGTCAGAAGATAAACCAGAATCTTCTGGACACAAAAAGTCTAACAGAAGAGAATTAATCTGTTTTGAATGCAAAGAACCTGGACACTACAAGAATGATTGTCCAAAACTTTAGAGAGAAAAACCAAAGAAAAGATTTGGTAAAAAGAAAGGGATGATGGCAACCTGGGACGATTCAGAATCATCTGAAGATGAATCTGATTCTGAAGATGAGAACGCCAACCTAGCTCTGATGGCTACCACATCAGATGACTTAGATTGTGAGTCAGAACTAAGAGAGGTATTTTCTGAATTTTCTAGAGATGAACTTGCTGAAAGTATATCAGAACTTCTGGAAAACTATAGTAAGCTCAAAATCAAATACAAGAAACTCAAGAAGAGTCTTGCATCTGATCTTGAGAAACATGAAACAAAAAAATCTGAACTCAAAGAAAACAATTTTAAACTTAAAGAAGAAATTCAAAATGTTCAAAAAAAATTCTAGTTCAAATTTTGTATCAAGTTCTAAAGATATTCTGAAAGAATATGACTATAACTTTCAAACCTTTTTTGCTAAAAGCATAGATAGAAGCAAAATGGCTTCAATGATCTATGGAGTTAATGGGAAAAACAGAAGAGGAATTGGATATGAACCTCCCAAAGGGAAGGAAACATATATTCCAAAACCTGTTGCTAAGATGACTTTCTCTTATAAACCTATGAACAAACAGTTCAAGTTTGGACACACACATGATATAAAATATACATCACATTCTGGAAACTCTTATGCTAACCAAAAGTTCAAACAGAACTTGAAATACTCTAACCCAAGAGGACCCAAAAAGATATGGGTACCTAAGGATAAAATAATATTTGTTGCAGATGTCCTTAACAGCTCAATTGAGACACCAGTCATGATACCTGGACTCTAGGTTCTCACAACACATGACGGGAAAAAAGTCTATGTTCCAAAACCTAGAATTTAAAGCTGGAGGAGACGTAAAGTTTGGAGGTAATCAGAAAGGGAAGATTATTGGTTCTGGAACCATTGGAAACAGTAACCTTCCTTCTATCTCTAATGTTTTATTAGTAGAAGGATTAGTGCATAACATGTTGTCCATAAGTCAATTAAGTGACAATGGTTATGACATTATCTTCAATCAAAATTCATGTAGAGCTGTTAGTCAAAAAGATGGATCAATCCTCTTTTCTGGAAAGAGAAAGAACAACATATACAAAATTGATTTATCAGATCTTAAATCTCAGAATGTCAAATGCCTTTTGTCTGTTAGAGATGAGCAATGGGTATGACACAGAAGATTGGGACATGTCAGATTAAGAAAAATCTCTCAACTAAAT
Source organism: Vicia faba (assembly GCA_948472305.1). Classification (NCBI taxonomy): domain Eukaryota; kingdom Viridiplantae; phylum Streptophyta; class Magnoliopsida; order Fabales; family Fabaceae; genus Vicia; species Vicia faba. Next base: position 1,006,199,374 of record OX451738.1, read on the forward strand.
AAATTAAATTTAGTCATAGGACTTCCCAATCTGAAGTACAACTCAGAAGCTCTGTGCGAAGCATGTCAAAAAGGAAAATTTTCAAAACCTTACTTTAAATCCAAAAATGTCGTTTCTTCCTCTAGGACATTAGAACTACTTCATATTGATCTGTTTAGGCCAGTTAAAACTGCATCCATCAGAGGCAAGAAGTATGGATTGGTCATTGTTGATGACTTCAGCAGATGGACTTGGGTCAAGTTTTTAAAACACAAGGATGAGTCACATTCTGTGTTCATTGACTTCTGTAACCAAGTGCAAAACGAAAAAGATTTTAGAATTATAAAAGTCAGAAGTGATCATGGTGGTGAATTTGAAAACCATTATTTTGAAAAATATCTTAAAGAAAATGGTATTGTTCATAATTTCTCTTGTCCTAGAACTCCCCAGCAAAATGGAGTTGTAGAACGAAAGAATAGAACATTACAAGAAATGGCCAGAACCATGATCAATGAAACCAATATAGCAAAACACTTTTGGGCAGAAGCTGTGAACACAACATGTTATATTCAAAATAGAATCTCTATAAGACCTATTCTTGAAAAGAATCCCTATGAATTTTGGAAAAACAGAAAACCCAATATTTCTTATTTCCATCCTTTTGGATGTACTTGTTTTATTCTGAACACTAAAGAAAATATGAACAAGTTTGATTCTAAAGCACAAAAGTGTTTTCTGCTTGGATACTCTGAACACTCAAAAGGCTATAGAGTATACAACACATAAACTTTGATTGTTGAAGAATCAATCAAAGTCAGGTTTAATGATAAGCTTGGTCAGCAACAACCAAAGCAAATTGATATTTCTATAGGTACAAAAGATTATCCCTCAAACTCTCAAACTTCAGAAGCAAAGAAAGACTCAGAAGCAAAGAGAGACTCAGAAGCAAAGGAAGACTCAGAAGATCACCCTCTTGAAAATGCTCTGGACAATCTCAGAATCTCTGAACAAACCACTCAGAAAAGGTTTCCTATAATCTCTTCAGCTCATAAAGAAGACGTGATCATTGGAAGAAAAGAAGATCCCATCAGAACAAGATCCTCTCTCAGAATCAATGAAGAATCATTGTTTGGATTGGTATCTTTGATTGAGCCAATTGATGAAGCTCTGGAAGACAATGATTGGATCTTAACAATGCAAGAGGAACTCAATCAATTTTCTAGAAATGATGTATGGGATTTAGTTCCAAGACCCAAAGGATTCAACATTATAGGAACCAAATGGGTTTTTAGAAAAAAACTGAACGAGCAAGGAGAGGTGATCAGAAACAAATCAGGACTAGTTGCACAGGGTTATTGTTAACAAGAAGGAATTGATTATAATGAAACCTTTTCCCCAGTCGCCAGGTTAGAGTCTATTAGATTATTAATTTCTTTTGTTGTTCAAAATAACATTTCATTATATCAAATGGATGTTAAAAGTGCATTTTTAAATGGCTATATAGAAGAAGAAGTTTATGTCCATCAACCTCCTGGGTTTAATGATTCAAAACATCCAGAACATGTTTTTAAATTAAAAAAGTCTTTGTACGGTTTAAAACAAGCTCCCAGGGCTTGGTATGATCGTCTGAGTAATTTTCTTTTAGAAAAAGATTTTAACAAAGGGAAAGTGGACACAACTCTTTTCAGAAAGACATTCAGAAATGATATTTTAATTTGTCAAATTTATGTTGATGATATAATCTTTGGAACTTCTAATATCTCCCTTGGAAAAGAATTTGCTGAGACCATGCAGACATAATTTGAGATGAGCATGATGGGAGAATTGAAGTTCTTTATGGGAATTCAAATCAACCAGACTCCAGAAGGTACTTACATACATAAAAAGAAGTATGTCAAAGAACTTCTGAAGAAATTTCAGATGTCAGAAAGAAAAGATGCTAAGACACCAATGCATCCAACCTGCATTCTGGGAAAAGATGAGGTAAGTATGAGGGTAGATCAGAAGCTCTACAGAGGTATGATTGGATCCCTTCTCTATCTGACTGCATCTAGACCTGATATATTATTCAACGTATGTTTATGTGCTAGATTCCAATCAGATCCTAGAGAATCTCACTTAACTGATGTTAAGAGAATTCTGAGGTATCTGAAAGGTACTACTAATCTGGGTATGTGTTACAGAAGATCAAAAGATTACAGATTAGCAGGTTATTGTGATGCTGACTTTGCTGGAGATAGAATTGAAAGAAAGAGCACCTCTGGAAGCTGCTAGTTTCTGGGTGAAAATCTTATCTCGTGGTACAGAAAGAAGCAAGAAACAATTGCACTTTCAACCACAAAAGCTGAGTATATATCTGCTGCTGGATGTAGTCCTCAGATGATTTGGATGAAAAGTCATCTAGAAGATTTTAATCTTTATGAAAGTAAGATTCCTATCTTCTGTGACAATACTTCTACTATATGTCTTTCTAAAAATCCAATTTTAAATTCTAAAGCTAAACACATTGAAATTAAATACCATTTTATAAGGGACTATATTCAGAAGGGAATTTTAAATCTAAATTTTGTAAAAATAGACCATCAACGGGCTGATATTTTTACCAAACCTCTTTCAGAAGATAGATTTAAATTCATTTTGAAAAATATTTGTATGGAATTATGTCCTGAATAAAACTGTATTTATATTTTGTGCTTGACTTCAGAATATTCTGTTATGAATGCTCTGATTAACAACTCTTCAGAAGTTAGAAGAGAAGTTACATCAGAAGCTGTATGTAATGTTCTGAAATGTTCTAACGTTTCAATTCAAGTATAGCTCAGAAGTTCATTAAATCAAACAGCTGTCCCATGCAATCTTCAGAAGATGAACACTTAGTGTGTTTCTGAAAGGTCACGCGTGCTAAGCTATTGACGCCGTTCTAGGTAACTATTCTGATTTGATTAAAATCTCACGCTTTCCCCTCACTTTTCATTTTCATTAAATGCTAAGTCATTTTTTAAATACTCTTTTTTTTACAAAACCTATTTCTGAAAAGTCTTCATATAAATACTTTTGTAAAAACCCTTCTCACTTGTTGTTTTGTTGAACCTCTGAATCTTTTATTACAAAATAACTTCTTTTTACGCTCTTCAACTATTTTTTTACACTTTTTGATTATGCCAAAAAGGGGGAGAAAATGAGTATTTTGATCTAATATCTGATTAACAGTTATGGGACTAAGTCAAACATTCTAACAAAATACAAGATTTCTTTCTATGCTTTTAAGAACTTTGCAAGTATCATTTAAACTCTGGAAGTTTATTTCAAATGAACATTTTCCTCAAAAGAACCTGATGAAGAAATCTAAGAAGAAAAATTCCATAGCTCTGATAAAAATTCTCAGGAAGTTTTTCTTAATAGAAATATTTATTTCAGGGGGAGATTTCTATCTCTTATTCAAATTTATTTCTATATCTGAATATGTTTTTGTCATCATCAAAAAGGGGGAGATTGTTAGAACAAGATTAGTTCTGATCATATCGCAGAGTTTTGATGATAACAATAAATTATATTTTATATATTTGATACTATGATGAACGTATTTAACTGTTTCAGATAATGTTCTGACATAAGCATCTTGAAGTGCTGAGCTGAAAATAAATGAAGAAGTTCTTTGATGAAAGAACTATTTTAAGCGCAAGTTCTAATGCTGATGTTGCCTCTGATAATGTTCTGACAAAAGCATCTTGATATGCTGAGCTGAAAATAAATGAAGAAGTTCTTTTGATGGAAGAACCATTTGTTTTAGCGCAAGTGTTGATGCTGATGCTGACTTTGGTAAGATAATTATTTAATTACATCTTCTAATGCTTAGCAAGTTTCTGTGTAAGCTATGTTTCAGAAGTTCTTTGAAAGCAAGTGCTGTTCAGAAGATCTTTGAAAGCAAGTGATGTTCATAAGATATTTGAAAGCAAGTGTTGTTCAGAAGCTACTTGAAAGCAAGTGTTGTTCAAAAGATAGTTGAAAGCAAGTGTTGTTCAGAAGATATTTGAAAGCAAGCGCTGATCAGAAGTACTTAGCAAGCAAAGTATTTTTTAGAAGACATGCAAGCATGTTCTGAATACAAGACGTGAAGCCAAGTTCTGAATGAATATAGAAGCTAACAAGTCTTGTCAAGCTTCAGGAGACATGTTCTTACATAGTGTCGTTTGCTCATTTAATGCAAAGACGACTACATGCACTCAAGTGTCTACGCTAGTGCATTGGAAAATGGAATAGTGCAAGGAAACACGCAAACATTTAATGCTCTACATTTGAAGGCAGCAACGGTCATGTTTTCTCATGCTATATATAGAAGAACATTAATTGCTAGCCAACTAACGCTCAAACGCTAAACTGCTCATACTGAAAGATTGAACAATTGAAGTTCTGAATAGAACTGAACAAATTCAAAAAGAAGCAAAAGCTACGTGAAATATTCTGGGCTCACAAATTCATTATTCATACACTTTGTGCTAAAATATTCTTAGTAAAAAATCACAGTTGTGATATAGCTTTCTTAGAAGCAAACTTTGTTTCACTATCTGTAAAGATTAATTTCTTGTAATTGTTCCTTGAGAGACCAAGGTTGGTCAGAATTCTCAAGTAGACTAGGACTAGTTTAAGTCTTAGTGGTGTTAGTCACTTGTAAGGTTACTTGTGCATTGTTAGTCACCACAGTTATTGTGTGATTGTAATCAGTTGATTATAGTGGATTAAGTCTGTTAGAACAATGTTTGAATCTAGTACCCTATAATTAAGTTTTGATGATAACAAAGTGAAAAGATATAGTAGTTAAATATTTCATGATTGAATTATATGCTACTTAAAATTACTATGCTCTGACTTGCAGATATGCTGATTAAAATAAGCAAGATCACGTTCTCAGCATCAGAATATGAGTTTGCACACCAGCATCAGAAGTTGCCGAATCAGAACGTCAAGATCAGAAGATCAACGCTTGCACATGCTGAAGCTTGATGAACAGAACTGCGCGTAAAATACTCTGATACAGAATCAAATTAGTTCATCAGCAGCGAAGCAGAATCAGAATGAGCCAAGCCAGAACATGCATTGAAGAAGCAACGGTACTGTGCATTGAAAGCTAATCAATACCAACGGCATCATTCTAGACAAGATCTGCTCAGAAAGGAAAGCTTGTTAATAGCATTGAATCAAGAATATTTGCTTCAACGTTCATCTTCTCAAGTGCTATATAAACCAAGCTTTGAAGATTATCACGGCTAATGCTTCAAAACTCTCTACACGCAAAAAGCTGAACAGTAATCTTAACTCTACAAGTTTTGCTAAACCACCAAACTCTGATACTCTATTAGCGTTTAGCATCTTAGTATTCTAAGCTTCATTTGTGTAAACATCACAGTTGTGATATAGTTTTTGTAGAAAACATTCATACACACTTGTTCATTCCTTTGTAAGAAAGTGTTGCCTTGACAAACCGGATTGTGGTTTGAATCAAGAAGGTTTTAGCAGTTGCTAAAGCAGATTTGTATTCAGTTGAATATAGTGAATTAAGACCTCGTTGGAGAGAGGCGAAATCACCTTGAACGGGTGGACTGGAGTAGTTTGAGATCAAACGAACCAGGATAAAAATACCTTGTCATTTGCTTTAAAGTTTCCAGTTTTACAATTCAACCCCCCCTTCTTGTGTTTTTCACCCCTTCAATTGGCATCAGAGCGCCTGGTTCTGAGCTAAAACACTTAACCGTGTCAGTAAAAGATCCAGCGTCAGAAAAACACTATGGCAGGAAACAACTCTCATTTCAGCAATGACAACAATGAGGATAGAGACAGATTCAGCGGCAAACCTCCAGTCTTTGATGGAGAAAACTTTGACTACTGGAAAGACAGAATTGAAAGCTTCTTTCTAGCACATGATGCTGATCTGTGGGATATGGTGACAGATGGATACACGCACCCTGTTAATGCAACTGGTCAGAAGATTGATAGAAAATCAATGACTGATCAACAAAAGCGTGATTTCAAGAATCACCATAAGGCCAGAACCATCCTCCTCAGTGCTATCTCCTATACTGAGTATGAGAAGATCTCCAACAGAGACACAGCTAAGAACATCTTTGATTCTCTCAGAATGACGCATGAGGGCAACGTCCAAGTCAAGGAAACAAAGGCTCTGGCGCTCATTCAGAAGTATGAGGCGTTTAAAATGGAAGAATCTGAATCCATTGAAACTATGTTCTCCAGATTCCAGATTCTGGTAGCTGGTCTCAAAGTTCTGGACAAGGGGTACTCTACTGCTGACCATGTCAAGAAGATAATCAGAAGTTTACCCAAGCAGTGGAGGCCTATGGTTACTGCTCTGAAGCTGGCGAAAGATCTCAACAAAATCACTCTGGAGGAACTTATAAGCTCCCTCAGAAGTCATGAGATAGAGCTGGAAGCTGACGAGCCTCAGAAGCAAGGTAAGCCTATAGCTTTAAAATCTAACAGAAAATCTGAATCTAAAGTTTTGCAGGCAGTTGAAGAAACATCTGATGGATCCTCATCAGAAGAAGACGAGCTTTCTCTTCTCTCCAGAAGAGTAAATCAACTGTGGAAGCAAAGACAAAAGAAATTCAGGAATCCCAGAAGATCTGATCAGAACGAGTCTTCCTCCAGATACAGAAGAACAGATTCTTCCTCTGGATACAGAAGATCTGAAGGCTCCTCAGGTAGCAAGAAGCCAAATACAAAAGACATCATCTGCTACGAGTGCAATGAGCAAGGTCACTACAAGAGTGACTGCCCAAAGCTTCAGAGGGAAAAGCCAAAAAGGAAGTTTGGAAGAGAGAAGAAGAAAAGTCTCATGGCCACATGGGATGACTCTGACTCGTCTGAAGCTGACTCAGAATCAGATGATGAAAGGGCGAACATAGCGCTTATGGCTAACATTCCAGATGACAGTGAAGCTTCTGACTCAGACTCAGAATCAGACACAGAAGAGGTATTCCCTAACTTCGCTGTTAATTTTACAAAGGCTGAACTTGCTGAAAGCCTAAATGAAATTCTGGAACGTTATCAGCAGATTAGAGCTAAATTCAGAGACCTGAAAAGGACTCTTGAATCTGACTCTAATAAGTCTGAGAGTCTCAAATTGGAAAACTCTGAGCTGAGAGATAAAATTTTAAAATTAGAAAACTCTTTACAAAACTCTCAGAAGGTACCAATTTCTGAAACTCCCAGCAACGCTGATGAGATCATCAAGGAGTATGATCATAGTTTCCAGAAGTTCCTTGCTAAAAGCATAGATAGAAGCAGAATGGCTTCAATGATCTATGGAGTTAGCGGAAACGGCAGGAAAGGAATAGGATACCTAGGTAAGGTTCCTACACCTAAAAATGTCATGGATTTAACAATTAAAAACACTCCTCTAAATTCACACTTTGTGTATGGTCACACACATGACATCAAATATACTAGTAGTAATCACTTTGTGAAACCAAAATTCAACCAGAGTTTTGGTAAAACTAACAAATCAGGACCCAAGAAGATCTGGGTACCTAAGGATAAAATAATACATGTTGCAGATATCTTTAGCAGCAAGTCAAAAACACCAGTCATGGTACCTGGACTCTGGCTGCTCACGTCACATGACGGGAAGAAGGCATATGTTCCAAAGCCTGGAACTTAAGCCTGGAGGCCACGTTGGCTTTGGAGGCAATCAGAGGGGAAAGATAATTGGCTCTGGAACTGTAGGTAACGGAAATCTTCCCTCTATTAATAATGTTCTGCTTGTTGATGGATTGATGCATAACCTGTTATCCATAAGTCAATTAAGTGATAACGGTTATGATATAATCTTTAATCAAAAATCATGTAAAGCTGTTAGTCAGAAAGATGGGACTATCCTATTTAATGGTAAGAGGAAAAACAACATTTACAAAATCAAACTTTCTGAACTTAAGAGTCAGAACGTAAAATGTCTTCTGTCTGTTAACAACGAGCAATGGATCTGGCACAGAAGATTGGGACATGTTAGTATGAGAAGAATATCTCAGATTAACAAACTCAATCTGGTCAGAGGACTTCCAAATTTGAAGTTCAATTCAGATGCTCTGTGTGAAGCATGTCAGAAAGGCAAATTTGCAAAACCCTCTTTTAAATCCAAAAATGTTGTTTCTACCTCTAAGCCATTAGAACTTCTGCACATTGACTTATTTGGACCAGTTAAAACTGCTTCTGTCAGTGGCAAGAAGTATGGGTTAGTAATCGTAGATGACTATAGCAGATGGACATGGGTAAAGTTCTTAAGACACAAGGACGAGTCACACTCTGTGTTTGTTACCTTCTGTAACCAAGTTCAGAATGAAAAAGATCTTAGAATCGTTAAAGTCAGAAGTGATCATGGTGGAGAATTTGAAAATAAAGATTTTGAGTCATTCTTTAATGACAAAGGCATTCTGCATGATTTCTCTTGTCCTAGAACTCCTCAACAAAATGGAGTTGTAGAACGAAAGAACAGAACATTGCAAGAAATGGCCAGAACCATGATCAACGAGACAAACGTTGCTAAGACTTTCTGGGCAGAGGCAATAAACACAGCGTGCTACATTCAGAATAGAATCTCAATAAGACCTATTCTGGAAAAGACTCCATATGAATTGTGGAAGAACAGAAAGCCCAACATTTCGTATTTTCATCCATTTGGATGTACTTGCTATATGTTAAACACTAAGAATTATTTGAACAAGTTTGATTCTAAGGCACAGAAGTGTATTATGTTAGGATACTCTGAACGCTCAAGAGGGTACAGAGTATACAATACAGAAACACAGATTGTGGAAGAATCAATCAGTGTTCGTTTTGATGACAAGCTTGACTCTGAAAAGTCAAAGCAGAATGAAAATCTTGCAGGTATAGAAATTGAATTTGCAGGTTCTGAAGACAGGTCATCAGAAGCTCTCAACACAGACATTCCTTCAACGTCTGAAAGAAGCAATGCTAGAAATCCTACAACTGCTGCTGATCAACCTCAGAAGAGATTACCCAGAAGCAGTTTGGATCACCCAGAAGAGACTATCCTAGGAAGAAAGGAAGATCCAATCAGAACAAGAGCAAGCTTCAGAAACTCTGAAGAAACTCTGATGGGACTTGTGTCTCTGATTGAACCTTCTTCTATTGATGAAGCACTTCTGGACAATGACTGGATTCTGGCAATGCAAGAAGAGCTGAATCAATTCACCAGAAACGACGTTTGGGATCTCGTTCCAAGACCAAAAGGATTCAACGTCATTGGAACAAGATGGGTGTTCAGAAACAAGCTCAATGAACAAGGTGAAGTCGTCAGAAACAAGGCACGACTGGTTGCACAAGGTTATAGTCAGCAAGAGGGGATAGACTATACAGAAACCTTTGCCCCAGTCGCCAGGTTAGAATCTATCAGACTCTTAATCTCATTTGCTGTTAATAGAGGCATCACTCTGTATCAGATGGATGTCAAAAGTGCATTCTTAAATGGTTATATAGAAGAAGAAGTGTATGTTCACCAACCCCCAGGTTTTGAAAATACTAAACATCCAGAACATGTTTTCAAACTGAAAAAGTCACTGTATGGTCTGAAACAAGCTCCCAGAGCTTGGTATGAAAGGCTAAGTAACTTTCTGCTTGAAAATGAGTTCACCAGAGGGAAAGTGGACACCACTCTATTCTGTAAAACAGTTAAGAGTGACATTTTAGTCTGTCAAATTTATGTTGATGATATAATCTTTGGTTCTACTAATCCTTCTCTTGGAAGAAAATTTGCTAAGTGTATGCAGGCAGAATTTGAGATGAGCCTCATGGGGGAACTGAAGTTCTTTTTAGGAATTCAGATCAATCAAACTCCAGAGGGAACTTACATTCATCAGAGCAAATACATCAGAGATCTTCTGAAGAAATTTGACCTCTCAGAATGTAAGCCATCAAAGATTCCAATGCATCCCACGTGCATTCTGGAAAGAGAAGAGGTAAGCAAAAGCGTAGAACAGAAGGTCTACAGAGGTATGATTGGTTCTCTCCTTTATCTGACTGCTTCAAGACCTGATATTCTATTCAGTGTATGTATTTGTGCTAGATTCCAATCAGATCCTAGAGAATCTCACTTAACAGCTGTTAAGCGAATTTTCAAGTATCTGAAAGGTACTACTAATCTGGGTTTGTTTTATAGAAAATCTAGTGATTACAGTTTAGTAGGCTACTGCGACGCTGATTTTGCTGGAGACAGAGTGGAACGCAAAAGTACTTCTGGAAGCTGCCAGTTTCTGGGAGAAAATCTGATCTCGTGGTCCAGCAAAAGGCAATCAACTATTGCTCTGTCAACAGCAGAAGCTGAGTACATAGCAGCAGCTGGATGTAGCACACAGATGCTCTGGATGAAAAGTCAGCTTGAAGACTTCCAGATTTTTGAGAGTAACATTCCTATTCTTTGTGATAATACTTCTGCTATTTGCTTAAGTAAGAATCCTATTTTACATTCTAGAGCTAAGCATATAGAAATAAAACATCATTTCATTAGGGACTATATTCAGAAAGGCATTTTAAACTTGAAATTTATAGATACAGACCATCAATGGGCTGATATCTTTACAAAACCCCTTTCAGAAGATAGGTTTAATTTCATTCTGAAACATCTCAGCATGAAAGTATGCCCAGAATGAAAATGCTTTAATTCCATATTTTTATCTTTCAGAATGTAATTATATCACTGTGAACTTCTGATCAATCTTTGTTTCAGAAAGTTAGAACATGCAGATTGTATCAGAGGCAAGTCTAAAGATCTGAGAGTCTAATCTCAAATACAGACGTGCTGATCACTACATCAAACAAGTGTCATCCAATCATCAGCAAATCCCTGAAGCAGAACGCGTGCACGCTTCTGAGAAAGGAAAGCGCTGATTGGGTGCATTGAGACACATGTCTGGTAACCGTTTTTAAGTATCTTTCTCAAATCCCCCAAAATCAGCAAGCATTAAATGCAAAAGTAATCACGCTTGTTAATTGCAATCATTATTTTTTTCTCTCTCTTAAAAACGTTTTATTTTTCAAAATAATTTTTGAAAATCCTATTTTAGCACATCACCAGCACTTTTTGATTGCTGACAAAAAGGGGGAGAACAAGAATGATATTTAAAATCAATAACGGCTAACTAGACAGAAATTCTCAAACATTCTAACTCTATTACTTGAAATGTTTTTCTGTTTTGTCTTTAAGTCTACAGGCACAATGAAGACTAGAAGCTCTGATCAAATATGGTTCTGATATATGAAGATCTGATCGACCTAACACTCTGATCCGAAGCAAAGCTCTGACAGGAAAAGCTCTGAAGTTCTGCTCTCTGATAAGTCAAAGACTTATAATCTGATGCTCAAAGATAGAAAAAGATCTGACTCTGAAGAACACACATATCAAAGGGAAGTAACAAACTCAGGGGGAGTATCTCTTAACTCTGACTTCTCCGTACTTCTTATTCTGATACATAGATCTGATAACTTTTCACGTTATTTTTTATTTAAAATATCTAGTTTTTGTCATCATCAAAAAGGGGGAGATTGTTAGAACAATGTTTGAATCTAGTACCCTATAATTAAGTTTTGATGATAACAAAGTGAAAAGATATAGTAGTTAAATATTTCATGATTGAATTATATGCTACTTAAAATTACTATGCTCTGACTTGCAGATATGCTGATTAAAATAAGCAAGATCACGTTCTCAGCATCAGAATATGAGTTTGCACACCAGCATCAGAAGTTGCCGAATCAGAACGTCAAGATCAGAAGATCAACGCTTGCACATGCTGAAGCTTGATGAACAGAACTGCGCGTAAAATACTCTGATACAGAATCAAATTAGTTCATCAGCAGCGAAGCAGAATCAGAATGAGCCAAGCCAGAACATGCATTGAAGAAGCAACGGTACTGTGCATTGAAAGCTAATCAATACCAACGGCATCATTCTAGACAAGATCTGCTCAGAAAGGAAAGCTTGTTAATAGCATTGAATCAAGAATATTTGCTTCAACGTTCATCTTCTCAAGTGCTATATAAACCAAGCTTTGAAGATTATCACGGCTAATGCTTCAAAACTCTCTACACGCAAAAAGCTGAACAGTAATCTTAACTCTACAAGTTTTGCTAAACCACCAAACTCTGATACTCTATTAGCGTTTAGCATCTTAGTATTCTAAGCTTCATTTGTGTAAACATCACAGTTGTGATATAGTTTTTGTAGAAAACATTCATACACACTTGTTCATTCCTTTGTAAGAAAGTGTTGCCTTGACAAACCGGATTGTGGTTTGAATCAAGAAGGTTTTAGCAGTTGCTAAAGCAGATTTGTATTCAGTTGAATATAGTGAATTAAGACCTCGTTGGAGAGAGGCGAAATCACCTTGAACGGGTGGACTGGAGTAGTTTGAGATCAAACGAACCAGGATAAAAATACCTTGTCATTTGCTTTAAAGTTTCCAGTTTTACAATTCAACCCCCCCTTCTTGTGTTTTTCACCCCTTCAAAGTCCTTGTTGAGAAAGGTGAAATCACCTTGGCGGGTGGACTAGAGTAGTTTGAGTTCAAACGAACCAGGATAAAAATAACCTTGTCTTTCCATTATTGTTGTGCTTTTAATCAAAAGAAAAAGAGAAACTTATTCACCCCCCCCCCTTCTAAGTGTTTTCTCCACCTTCAAAATGGCCTACAACAATAATAATCAATACACAAATAAGATAACAGAATAAGGCGTGAAAAAGACGAATGTTTGTTTACCCAGTTCGATCAAACGATCTACTCCGGGGGTGAGAGCAACTCTCCAATTCACTATACTCAGAAAGTTATTACAATAGATTACAAATGAGTTACAAGAATATAGCCTTCGTTTCAAGTTCCCAAGAACAACCTTAAAGGCGCCCAAGAATAACCTATTTTCTACCCAAGTGTTTCCCAACCTCTCCAACTCTCAATATATGAATAACTCAAACTCAAGGTATAACCAGTGTTTCACAATAACCTTAAACAACCACAAAGGCTCGTAAACCTTTACCCTGAAGGTGTGAAAAGCACAAGAAAATGGGGGTTTGAATTAGGTTTTAAATAAAAAACTTTTCCTTTTAAAATCCCCTTTAATCAGAAATAAGTTACTTCACTTATTGATAATATTTATAAGATGCAAGAAGGAAAGAACAAGAATGTGTATACTAGTTCACTTGAAAACTATCAATCTAGTCTAGTTCACCTGCCAAGGTGATTCACCTTTATCAACAAGGTCTTAATCCAATAATAAAACAGCATCTGAGTACTTCACAGTGCTGCTGAGATGTACTTCGCTTCTGCTGCTGAAAGAACAATTATTGATTGCCTCTTGCTTGACCAAGAAATCAGGTTCTTGCCAAGAAACTGACAGTTTCCAGAAGTACTCTTCCTCTCCATTTTGTCTTTAGTGTAATCTGCATCACAGAAACCAGAAAAAGAATAATCTAATGTTTACATCAAGCCAAGGTTAGTGATTCTTTTCAGATACCTTAGAATTATCTTAACATCAGTTAAATGAGATTCTCGGGGATCAGATTAGAATCTAGCACATAGATGAACACTGAATAAAATATCAGGTTTAGAAGCAGTTAGATATAGAAGAGATCCTATCATATCATGATACAACTTCTGAAATATCTTTCCACTTACCTCTTCTTTTTCCAGAATGCATGTTGGATGCATTGGATTATTTGCTAAGGTGCAGTCTATCATGTTGAATTTATTCAGAAGTTCTTTGGTATACTTACTCTGAGGAATTTAAGTAGCTTCTGATTTTTGATCAATTTGAATTCCCAGAAAGAACTTCAGTTCTCCCATCAAACTCATCTCAAACTCAACATGCATTAACTTAAAAAAATTACTTGCAAAGAGAGGGATTAGCAGAACCAAAAATAATATCATCAACATAAATTTGAACTATCATAATATCATTTTTGAAGGTTTTGCAGAAGAGTGTAGTTTAAAACTTCCCTCTAGTAAAATTTATTTTCTAAAAGAAAATTAATCAATCTGTCATACCAAGCTCTGGGAGCTTGCTTTAGACCATAAAGAGATTTCTTGAGCTTAAAAACAAAATCTGATTTCTCAGAGTTTTCAAATCCAGGAGGTTGTTTAACATACACTTCTTCTGAAATATAACCATACAGAAATGCACTCTTAGCATCCATCAGATAAAGGATGATGTTATGATATACAGAAAAATAAATTAATAAGCGTATAACTTCTAACCTAGAGGATGGTGCAAAGGTTTATGTATAGTTTATCCCTTCTTGCTGACTATAACCTTGTGCAACCAGTCGTGCTTTGTTTCTGACAACTTCACCCTTCTCATTGAGCTTGTTTCTGAACACCCATCTGGTTCCAATGACGTGGACACCTTTAGGTTTCTGAACAAGATCCCATACATCATTATTTGAGAATTGGTTCAGTTCTTCTTTCATAGCCAGAATCCAGTCTTTGTCTATAAGAGCATCATTAATAGACGTTGGCTCAACCAGAGACACCAAACCCAGAAGCACTTCATCATAAGGTTTGAACATTGATCTGGTTCTAACAGGAGCATCATTGTTTCCCAAAATTAAATCTTTAGGATGAGAAGATGATATTTTACTTTTCCTTTGTTGTGTAGGATCAGAAGGAACAACAACAATATCAAAAGTAGGAGCTTCTGATTCTTTATCTTTTTGTATCTTCTCCTTAGGTTCTGAGAACGTTATCTTCACATCTGCAAGCTTTTCAAACAACTTTGACTTTTTATAGTCAAGCTTATCATCGAATCTGACATGAATTGGTTCCTCCACAATTCTTGATTCTGTGTTATAGACTCTGAAGCCTTTTGAGCGTTCAAAATAGCCTAACAACAAATACTTATGTGCCTTGGAATCAAACTTTCCCAAATTCTCTTTAGTATTCAACATAAAACACACATATCTGAAAGGATGAAAATAAGAAATGTTGGGCTTTCTATTCTTCCATAATTCATAATGAGTCTTACTTAAAATAGGTCTTATAGAGATTCTATTTTGAATGTAACAGACTGTGTTTACTGCTTCTGCCCAGAAGTTCTTAGCCATTTGAGTTTCTTAGATCATGGTGCGAGCCATTTCTTGCAATGTCATATTTTTCCTCTCTACAACCCCATTTTGTTGTGGAGTTCTAGGGAAGAAGAAATCATGGGATATGCCATTAGAATAAAAAAGTTTTTCAAAATATTTGTTTTCAAATTCTCCATCATGATCACTTCTAACTCTGACTATTTTGCAATTCTTTTCATTTTGCACTTGAGATCAGAAAGAAGCAAACACAATATGTGACTCATCTTTGTGTTTTAAGAATTTTACCCATATCCATCTACTATAATCATCAATGATGACTAGTCCATATTTCTTACCATTGACAGAAGTAGTTTTCACTGGTCCGAATAAGTCAATGTGAAAACGTTCTAATGGCCTAGAGGTAGAAACAACCTTTTTAGCTTTAAAAGAGGTTTTTGAAAACTTGCCTTTCTAACATGCTTCGTAAAGAGCATCTGAAGAATACTTCAGGTTAGGAAAGCCTCTGACTAATCCAAGCTTATTTAGTTGAGATATTTTTCTCAAGCTAACATGGCTCATACGTATGTGCTAAACCACTGCTCTTCTTGAACAATCAGAAGACATTTTACATTCTGGTTTTTCAAATCTGATAACCTTATTTTGTAAATGTTGTTCTTCCTCTTACCATTAAACATAACTGAGCCACCCATCTGAATAACAACTGTACAAGATGTTTGATTGAGAATGACGTCATAACGATCGTCACTAAGTTGGCTAATTCACAAGAGGTTATGCATCAGACCCTCAACTAAAATAATAATGTTAATAGAAAGAAGTTTACCATTACCAACAGTTCCAAAGCCAATGATTTTCCCTTCTGATTACCTCTGAAACCAATGACTCATCCAGACTTAAGTTCCAAATCTTGGAACATATGCCTTTCGCCCGTCATGTGTCACGAGCATCCACTATCCAGATACCATGACTAGTGTCTCAATGACACCATCAAGGATATCTGCAACATAGATTATCTCATCCTTAGGTACCCATTTTCTGGGTCCTTTCTTGTTAGCAGTTCCATAGGTTCTGATGCCTTTGTAATCTTGTGCATCAGGATAATCAAGTGGAATTTGTGCATGATATTTAGGCTTAGAAGTTTCCTTCTGTGTCTGCGGTTGTGTTTCAATGGAATTAGAACCTTCTTGTTTTGGACATTTTAGTTCAGTGCCAGCAAGCACAAAATGTTCAGAAAGAGGTTTTGGTTTGACACTCAGAGTCTCATCAATTATTTTTGATGGTCCTGAATATCCCAAGCCTCTACTTCTGTTTCTGCTAACTCCATAGATCATTGAAACCATCTTTCTTCTATCTATGCTTTTAGCTAGGAAGTGCTGAAAAGCTCTATCGTATCTGATTACTTCATCAGTAACAAATGTGCTAGAGATAATCTCTTCTTCTAACCTTGAGACTTTACTTTTAAGAGAAAGATTTTATTTTTCTAAAACAATTAATTTTTCATTTAAATCAGAAATTTTTTGCTCATTATTAGTAGAGTTCTCAGAAGTAACTACAAAATTCTTTTTCAGAGTTTTATGTTTACTTAGAAGAATTTGATATTTTCTCATCATTTTAGACAAACAAGTTTCAAGTTCAAAATGAGAAAGAGAATCCATTACCTCTACTTCGTCATCAAAGTCTGACTCTTCATCAGTTTTCAGCTTACACTCTGAGATAACTTCATCAGTGCTTGTATTGGCCATGAGTTCCACGTTAGCATGCTCTTCATCAGACTCTTCCACTTCTGATTCTGAATCATCCCATGTTTCCATGAGACCCTTCTTTGATTTTAATAACTTCTTGGGCTTCTTGTCTTTTCTGAGCTTTAGGCATTCACTCTTGTAATGTCCAAGCTCTTTACACTCATAGCACATGACTTCTTTCCCAAAAGATTTCTTCCGACCAGATGTAGATTCAAATCTACCATTTGTTTTTCTTGGTCCTATGAACTTGCTCTGTCTGTGGTTCCATGTTTGGCTTATCCTTCTGGATATCAGAGAAAGTTCATCTTCACCTGAATCTTCTTCAGATCCTTCTGATTCTTCTTCAGCTTGAAAAGCCTATGTCTTTTTAGACTTAGACTTCAGAGCCATAAATTTAACTCTTTTCTGAGGTTCATCTTCTTCAAACTCTATCTCATGACTTCTTAAAGAACTAATTAGCTCCTCAAGATTGATATTGTTCAGATCCTTTGACAACTTCAAGGCAGTTACCACCGGTCTCCATTTCTTAGGTAGACTTCTGATAATTTTCTTGACATGATCTGCAGTAGAATATCCTTTGCTCGGAACCTTAAGCCCTGCAACAAGAGTCCAAAATCTTGAAAACATAGTTTCCACATATTCATCATCTTCCACTCTGAAGGCTTCATATTTCTGGATTAGGGTCAGAGCCTTTGTCTCCTTAACTTGAGCGTTGCCTTCATGAGTCATCTGAAGAGAATAAAAAATAGACTCTGCAGTCTCTCTATCTGTGATCTTCTCATACTCATTTTAAGAAATGACACTTAGAAGAATTATTCTCGCTTTCTAGTGATTTATGTGAACTTTCTTCTGAGTATCTGTCATTGCACCTCTTGCAATCTTTAGACATTTATCATCTACTGGGTGAGTGTAGTCCTCAACTATCAAATCTCATAGATTTAAGTCATATCCCAAAAAATAAATTTCAATTTTTTCCTTCCAATAGTCAAACTTTTCTCCACCAAACATAGGAGATTTAGCACTATAATGGTCTCTATCATTATCCTTATTATCAACAGTTAAAGTAGCATTGTTACCATTGTTTGCATTGTTTTTCACACAATCTGGATCGGTACTGAACACTTTTAGGTGCTTAATAAAAATCCAAACTTTTTATCACTCGCAGAACCAGAGCTCTGATGCCAACTGAAAGAGTGAAAAACACAAGAAATGGGGGATTTGAATTGAGTTTTAAATAAAAAACTTTTCCTTTTAAAACCCCATTTAATCAGAAACAAGTTACTTCACTTATTGATAATAGTGATAAGATGCAAGAAGGAAAGAACAAGAAGGTGTATACTAGTTCACTTGAAAACTATCAAGCTAGTCTAGTCCACCCGCCAAGTTGATTTCGCCTTTCCCAACAAGGTCTTAATCTAATAATCAACAGATTATTACAATGCACAAGCTAACTGCAAGTGACTAACTTTACAACCTCTAAGATACACTAATCTTAGACTTCTCAAAAATTCTGACCAACAGGTCCCTTAAGGCAAATCAAACAATTATTT